>JBBPQC010000180.1:0-32328 GCA_038092295.1 Leccinum arenicola | reverse complement strand
CGTACAGCCTTCTGGGGCGGAAACATCTGATGCGCAGCAGCTGCAAGAATATTCGCACATGCACTGCTTCATCTTTTCCCTACGTCAAGCTTGCAGTGTTTGCAGCGACGAGCCATGACACGCACGTTTGTCTCATACCTGGACAAGATTTTCGCGGGAGTATGCCTACCATACATAAGTCAGCGCTTGAGCTTGATGTGGGTGGGTCCCAGGCCGTACGTGCCCGATTATCATCATGGGTGAATATCAGCCTGGCGGCGTAAGTCGGCTCCATCATTCCCTTTCTATTTTTCCCCCCACAACTCGCTTGGATTGGCAAAGACTGTTGGATCAGATTGCAACTCTCCGCGCGGTGCTTGCTAGATCGATGCGGCCTCATGAATGCTGGCTCCAAATATTATCGTCATATCAACGTGGCACACGGAATTAATGTGGGATTCGACAGGCCTTGGTGTCTATGATTTGGAGTGCCCAAGCCACGGCTGGAACGAAAGGAAATCAGCGGGCGTTGCGCACTGGGCGGCAGAGGGACCTCGGACCTCGATCGAGCTGGACTCCCTTCCAGGAGTACGTCAGCGTCAAGTTTCCGCCGAGTTTCGTCTAGTCTGGCACAATTCATCTGCGAGCAGCGACAACTTGTATCAAAAGGAGTTTCAATGTTGTCCGTGTCAGCGTTGCCTGGATCCGCCAACCTGGGCAGGAATTTTCCGATTACCTCAGAGCACTTTTGAAACGACACGTCGGTCCAGAGTTTCAAGGCAAATTGAGGCCCTGAGGCCAGCATACAGAAGGTGCTGGGATCTCATTCGCTACGAGCGCATATCTCAGAGCTAAAATGTTCTACGACACAGGGCCACTGAGTGACCGCATCAAAAGGTGGAAGGGAAAACTAACGAACACAATCTCTACTGAAATGCACCGTCAAATGGAACGTTGGTCGGGTTCTTCTTGCACGTCCGAGTACATATGTGCTCCGCGGACAGCGACTGATCCGGCACTTTCCCATGGAGAGCACGATGGACATGCTCACTTTTGCGGTCCGGAGTGCTGCTTCTCAAGTTTGCGGTCTTTTTTTAGTTTAGTTATATGGGTTCGCGGGACGCGGGACACCCGGGCCGCGTTGTGCGTATCACGCGGACGGTGGTACATATTTCTTTCCACTGCTTGGCGCCGATCGCCAATTGCAATCCAGTAGACTTTTCAAGACGCACTTGAAGTAGAAGAACGAGAGCCGCGAGCAAGTGGAGACATAGTCCAGCCAGGGAAAAATGCCTATCAAAGGTGATAAAAACGAGGCCATCAAGCAGAATATTGATGGAGACCCGGAAACGAGCGAAAACACTGGCAGACATCTCCCCCCATATCGTCACCAGGATGTGGTGTATTCGGTCGCGTTTCTGTTTGGCGGGAAGGAGATCTTGAGCGCAGACGATTCGACGATGGAATGGAGCGATGCCAGTGGATGCTAAGCACCGCGTACGATCTTCAAGTGGGTCGTGGCTGGGACTCCGAGGAGTGGTCAAGTCAACGACTCGGAGCTTCGAGAAGGCGAACGAGTTCAAACCCGAGCTTGATTCGAGGCGGAGTATTGAGTAAACTTTGAAGCTCCGGCTCTCCGCCGCAATAGGATGGTTACAAAGAGCCAAGTTAAAGTGCTGTATAACTAACTGTTCCTCGAGCCTCTTTGCCTCGAAGCTGAGGGATCTGCGATCGGCAGGCTCAAAACAGAACAAATCTGATAGATAGTGACATCGCCTGCCAGATCCATGCAAGCACGACGCTACACTGTATGTGTAGTTCAGTGATGCAGATTCAGACGGCCTACTAACCCGGATCTCTTTTGCCAGACCGTACCTGGATTCTTCCTCCAAGACGATCCAGAACAGAAGGTCGGCAAAGTACGTGCACCCCCTTGGTCACTCGAGCGTACAGGATCACCGATCTCATCTGTCCCTATCGTTATCACAGGCTGTGAGCCTTGTTCGGTTCACCGCCGGGACGCTTGAAAGAGCTTGTTTTCGTTTTTTTCATAGATTCCCCTGCATTTCGGGCTCAAAGATGACGGCCCCGATCGATGGACCAAGTTCAAGAGCGAGATCAAGCGACTGGATGCGAGCGCGCCCCCAGGAACGCGTTACAAGGTCTTCTTTCTGGGGAGGCATGGCGAGGGACACCGTACGTCGCGTCGCTGCCTGATCAAATAGCGCTTCCTCCAGCCGGTCTTACAATCCGCCACTGTTCATCTTTTCCGTCAGACAACGTTGCGATGGAACAATATACCACAGAGGCACGTCACATCTACCCTCACCCTCTGATTTGATCGTATATTCTTTGGACTGACGCGATAACCCCAGGAATGGATAAGGCAAGCTTGATCTGCAGATCGATCGTACGTATGGCAGATCTCATCTTTTCGATGCGCTGCAGCCACTGGACGAGACTCAACGGCAACGGGATTCATGTGTGGGGGCGTGAGTTGCCACCTGCGCGAGCCATGTCCGTGTCTCTGACCCATTTCGTTCCGTTTCGTTTTCTTGTCGTCGATCACAGCCGATCCCCAGCTTACAGAACTGGGTGTAGAGCAAGCGGAAGACGCCCATCGGGCGTGGGAGACGGAACTCAAGGACGGCATCCCTCTGCCGGAGAAACTGTATAGCAGCCCATTGCGCCGCGCAATCAGGACCCACCAGATCACGTTCAAAGGACTCATCGCGCCGGATCTGAAGACCACCATCGTAGAGGTGGGCTTTCGCTTTGACCGACGGTTCAGCCGTTCGGTCTTGAGATTTCGCCGCGTACTCAAGCAGGCGACTGCCGGCTGGCTGGGTTGCAGTATACTCGTGAGAGGATTGGCGTGTCGACATGCGATAAGAGGCGCAAGATGTCGGAGATCGCCAGTGACTTTCCGGATTATGTGTTCGAGAAAGGGTTTGTGGAAGAGGATGAACCGTGGGATCCCGAGATCCGGGAAACGTTTGGGGAACTCGACGTCCGTGCCAAGAAAGTGCTAGACATGATATTCAACGATGACGAGGAACAGTGTGCGTTCGAAACCTTCTCATGCACGCTGTGGCACGATGAGCTGACTGTTCTACTTAGTCATTTCGATCACAACGCACCATAGATTCATTGATGCTTTCCTACGGGTTTGTGAACATCGACTTTGGAATCTCCCGACTGGAGGCGAGTACTCGGAACATTTGTCTTTCGTTTCAGGAGTCGCTGATCTATTGACCAGGAGTAATACCGATTGTGGTAAGGGCCGACTCGGTCGAGTGACTAGTGCCGAATTGACACCAAGTTATCGTAAAATTGTGTATATATTGACCAATCCATTGAATCAGGGTATGTAGTCAAGTCCATGTACGAGCAGCAAAATGCGAGGGTTCGATGAAGCAACCAGGTTCTTAATGTCATTATACGCCGTACGTGCCACTGAACTTGAACTCTCCACCGTCAGACCAGCGAATATTGACGTGCGATCCGGTGAGGCCGAGGTTGGAGTACCTGTCGGTGAGCAGCGATGGCGTCAGGAAATAGCCTACACGCTGAAAGGGCAGACTTGCCTGGCAGAAGCTTTGATTGATCCAAGCAGATTGTCAAAGTCGTTGACAGGTATCTTCTGCACCTTGAGCTTTGGAGGACCACTTAGCCCAAGGAGGGTCCCAAAGACGAGAGGATCGTTGCACACGCCGTCGTAGACCCACTTGGAATTGCCATCCTTGCACGAGGGCTTCCACTGAGATCAAGAGAGTGATCAACTTGTTCGAGACCATTTGTCCAAACAAAGGGAAAAAAAACCTACGCTCATTTGCTTCTTGATCCCACTGTTGGCAGCCTTGCGAAGTTTCTCGACTGCAGTTTGGAGTTGTTCGGGTGTCATTGTCCCTGACCCAGATGCTTGGCCACCTTGGGAGGTAGACTGGAGCTCCTCTTCGAGATCCCGCGCGTACTGCGCTAGTGAGACGAACTGGCGACGCAGGGCGTCGTCGTCGTCCAGTATCGGGTACGTCTCTCGCTTGGCGAGGATGGCTTTCACGAGCGCTTGCGCATCCTGATGGGCGAGGGTGCGGGCTTTCTTGGAAGTAAACCCAACATCGGTGGCGTCTGTAGCTTTGCGTTTTTTTGGAGGCATTTTATTTACTGCTGGGTAGAAGTGTGTTCTGAGGAGAAAAGATGTGAGGTTGGTCCAGGTGGAGAAGCGAACCTAGTACGCGACGCGTTAAGTAGTGTGACGGGGCGCGTCGTCACGTGTCACACACATCGCACGTAATGGCGACGACGACGACAACGACGTTGGAATACACAAAGCATACTTAAAGGCCTTGAATCAATTGTATTCAGTTCAGTTCATCGCTCCCGCGGCGGCTGCAAGCCACACAAAAGAGGTAGCCTCGTGGAGAGCTTATCAGAACGAAAAAGAAGCTCGCTTGGCGTAAGTGCCGTTGCCCATGAGAGGGCTAGATTAGGAACAATCTAAAAAGCTATGCTTTTACATATTAGATCATATTGGGTTGGAGTCACAATTACGGGGCGGGGCAGATTCAGAGGTGGAGCTCTGGGGGGCATTGATATGGCTGGTTTGATTAGGCTTTACAACTAATAAAGCATTGGCCGCATGGCAACTCAGTACCTCGCCCATTGATTCTCATTGACAGGACGGATGCGACAATCAGCTTGTTGTAGTTGCCAGTGTCTGAATCTGAAACAAAAACAATTGATAACATAGATATCCTTGGACGTGTCATGTCGTAATCCGACATGTATCATGTCTGGATCAGAGATCAAAGAAGGAGCCATTCCTTGCATCGACTTGAGACACTTGCTAATTGGTCCAGTCGCAGCTCGCACCATTCGGCCTGAGAAACTGCACTGCACTAGGGATGAATCCCAAGTTGCGAATCCCTTTCTTACCGGGGTCTATGAGGGCTGAGGGCAGACGTAATCCATGTCAACAAGGCTGGACAATTACCAAGGTGGTCGATTGTGGACATGGGGGCAGCGTTGGAACCGTCGCGACCTTCCCTTGATCTGAGTCGGAAACAGTCTTGTTCAGCTAAATATGGCTGTCTCTATCAGGGTGCACAGTGAATGCGCCACAGCTGTTGGCAGCTAACAATGACGCGGCCCCGGCGGGAAAAAGCTGGATATCTGCACAGCGAGGAGCCTCCCGCAATCGACTCCGCCCCAAGTCGACGCCGGGGAAAGCAGTGCGAGTACGTACGTACTCGATTCTCATCCTCGCTTGAGGAAGCCAATGCTATATCGTAGTGGCGTGGGATATAATTCCAGGTAAGGAAATACCCTATGCCCTGCCCTGTACCCGAACCCTTTGCCCAGCTGTGAATTTAATTTTCCATTTATTTTGACAACTGCTCCTCTATCATCAACCATCATCTCCCCACCTTTCTTCACAACCCGTGCGTACCCATCCCTCTCGTCGTCGTCGAACACAACGAGCTCATCCTCTCTCTTCTACAGCGGCACCTTTCTTCTACTATCCACAGTAAGTATATCAACGCGTCCTCGACGCGTCTATCTCGCGTTCCCGGCGCTCTACGCGTTGCTCACCACGCCCACCACCACAGATGCCTGACTCCCGCGAAGACTCTGTCTACCTCGCCAAGCTCGCTGAACAAGCTGAGCGCTATGAAGGCGAGTGATTATCTTATTCAGATCGTGTGCGTCGATGTTGACATCTATGCTGTAGAGATGGTAGAGAACATGAAGCGTGTCGCCTCTTCCGACCAGGAACTCACCGTTGAGGAACGTAATCTGTTGTCTGTTGCGTACAAAAACGTTATTGGTGCACGCCGTGCGTCGTGGCGTATCGTCTCTTCTATCGAACAGAAGGAAGAGTCCAAGGGCAACGAGGTTCAGGTTGCTATGATCAAGGGCTACAGAGAGAAGATTGAGAGCGAGCTCGCTAAGATCTGCGAGGACATCCTCGAGGTTCTCGACAAGCACCTCATCCCTTCGGCTGCTTCTGGCGAGTCCAAGGTCTTCTACCACAAGATGTATGCGGTCTCTTTTCTCGCCCTTTTTGAAAATTTTAACGGATTTGTGTAGGACGGGTGACTACCACCGCTACCTTGCCGAGTTTGCGACCGGTGACAAGCGCAAGGACAGCGCTGACAGGTCGCTGGCTGCTTACAAGGATGCTTCGGATGTTGCTGTTACCGAGCTCCCCCCAACACATCCTATCCGTCTTGGTCTTGCATTAAACTTCTCAGTGTTTTACTACGAAATCCTTAACAGCCCTGACCGTGCATGTCACCTTGCCAAGCAGGCATTCGATGATGCTATTGCTGAGCTCGACACTCTCTCGGAAGAGAGCTACAAGGACTCGACGCTCATCATGCAACTGCTACGGGACAACCTGACTCTCTGGACGTCAGACATGCAAGAAGCTGGTACGTTTCTTTTTGGTGCGCGTTGTAGGGTCTTGCTTATTCGGTTCACAGACAAGGGGGATGCGAAAGAAGAGGGTGAGAATGCTGCGGATGATTAGATAGCGTACTCGATGTCTCTTTCCTTCCCTCTCCGGTGCCTGCAGGCTAGTACGCAATGATTGCAACTGGTGTCCGGCGGCATTTTCCATCATCACGTTATTTGCATTGGTCTCACCTCTGTCGCATCTTTTTCCTCTTTTCATTGTCCTTTATTATACCGTACTATGCTGCGGTGGCTCGTTGTCTCTGGTGTCGAGGGAATGGAAGAAGTTAGAAATTGCGCTTGTATGCGTGAATCGCTTGTGTGATGCAATCAATCAATCAGTCGACAATCTCAGATGTCGACAATGTGCACACAATGTCGTCTACCATGACCACGTATGTGCCGACGATACTGGGGATCCTAACGCTATCCATAGCGTACACTTCTTTTCGTGCTGCATCCGACGTTCCACGTCTGATATCACCCCAAGGATGCCGGATGTCGTGGATGTCACCTTCCTACCTCCTCCAGTCGGAATTTAACACCTCTTGGACACCACTCGCCAACCGATATTCACTCTCTTTGTACCGTGAAGTTGGATGGGAACCCAACCAGGTGAGGTCTTGAAGTTGAAAGCGTAGCACAACATTGCTAACGAGTCACTCCTGAATGAGGTAGGCGATGGGTGTGCCCATCCTGTTCATACCGGGAAATGCGGGTTCATCGCACCAAGTACGCTCAATAGCATCGTCTGCGGCAAGGCAGTACTTCTCTTCGCCGTTCGTTGTGTCCGACGAATTCAAAGGACGGGGAGCGAAGCCAATCGACTTTTACGCTGGTGGGTTCCTTGTTCGACCTAACTTCTCGATCGACTGACGGACGCATAACACGTTGCAGTGGAGTTCAACGAGGATCTCTCCGCGTTCCATGGCCCTACGCTCGACTCTGAGATCGCTTATACGTCTGCGGCGGTGAACTACATTCTCTCCCGGTACCCGCCCGACACCCGCGTCATCGTCATGGGACATTCTATGGGAGGTGTCGTAGGCGCCGCTCTTCTCCCCTCCGACAACATCACGGCTCTCATCACCATGTCCACCCCGCATACGCTTCCCCCAGCGCGTTTCGACGTCCGAATCGAGGAAATATATGACTGGAATCGAAGAGTATTACAAGAAGCCGAGACGCCGATCGTGTCCATCTGTGGGGGTGCAACGGACATGATGATTCCTTCCGAGTCTTGCATTTTGCCGAGGGTGGACTCAGTCTATCGACGGACGGTGTTCACATCTGCACTTGAGGGTGCATGGACTGGGGTTGGACACCGCGAGATGGTGTGGTGCCATCAGGTACGATGGCGCATTGCTCGGGGTGCGCTGGAGCTTGGGAACGCGCTGACTGTCAAAGAACGTACGCGTGTGCTGGACCGGTGGCTGAGAGACGGGAGTTTATTGCCGCAGCTAGATGGCAATTCGTCACGAGAGATGACGCTGGAAGAGGGGAAATATAAGTTGCTCTCTGGCGAGATGCGACTCGTTCTGAATCGACCTCTCGGGAAGCGAACATACCTTTTGCCTATGCCGAGCGCCGAGGATGGGGATGGGGACGAGGGGGGTCGTCGGACGTTTGTCTTGTACGTCTCTCAAGGCAGCATCTTTGGCGTCTCTCCACACCACTCTTTCGACTTGGGGGTGTCTGTTTATCATTGTGTGGGACATTCCACGGATGCGGCAGCTGTCGTGTGCGATACCCTCGTACCGACTTCGCTGAAACTCCTTCCAGCTCCGATTCCTGGAAAGCCTTTCCCGGTACCAGACGAAGGGACGGACGAGAGCGAGGGCATAGTGTTTTTCGAGGCCGAAATTCCAGAAGGGGCGGAAGGCTGGGTGGGCGTCACTGTCGATGCTGGTGATGACGGTCGTGGCCGGGTGGCGGGAGGGTTCAATCGAGAACGCAATGTCAAGAGTGAGCTTGGCCTCTGGGGTGGGTTGGATATTTTTTTTCTCATACCGATGTTTGACGAACATGCTATTCAGACTTATTTTTTGGTACCGTGAAGATTGCATTTCCTCAGCTTTACGATGGAGGGTGGAGGACGGACATCAGTCTTCCACGTCTTCCGGCTACTGCGTTGTTGGTGTATCGACTCGTCCCAGAAATGATAGAGTATCCGACATGTAAAGGCAAGTGCGACAAGAACAATTCACGAGTACGCGTACTGATACGTTGGTTCAAGCACCGTTTTTTGCTCCGCTGCTCGTTCACACTTCGGAAACGCACTACTACAGTCTTTCCCCCAATCAACCCGTCTTTCTCCATACTCATACCTCTGGTTCTTATATTCCTCCACTACGCCCCACCTTGTCTTACGGTCTGAATCTCACGGTTCATACTCCTGGACCTAGCTGTCAGGACGTCGCTGACGTGCTTCTTTCGGTCGACTGGTGGGCTTCGGTGGGCAGGATAGGCACACGGTATCCCACCACGTTGCTCAGCTGGAGCGTTGGAATCGTCTCGCTCTTACTGTTCCATTTCTGGGGCTTGGAAAGCCAGCAGCTGAGTGTGCGGGAATCGTTGGGCGTGTTCGTAAGACGCCGGATGCTTCCGCTGATGGTGGTTTCAGGCGTTTTTGCGTTGCTCCCGTTGGGTCCGGACTACTACCTTGGTGTTGGGGAGGAGATAGGGATACTTCGTGCGTTATTAGCAGTCGCTCTCGTCGGTGTAGCCACTGGAATGGTGTGCGTCAGTTGGTGGATACTGGTAGCTCTTATGTGGCCGCTCAAATTCGTCGGGAGGAGATTCATTCAACGGTAAGGAATCACCGAGTGTTCTCTAGAATGTCTCCATCCACTGACGATTTTTAATTGGAAAGCAAGAAACCCGAAGACAATGGTGTACGGCGGAGCCGGGTCATCTCCATGGCCCTTGTGCTAGCCCTGATATTCCTGTTGGTGCCTTGGCAAGTGGCATTCCTTGGATGCTGGGCTACTCAGCTCCTAAACTGCAATGCGACCTCTCGGCCCAAGTCGTACCCTGGTTCTGTGCCGACGTTGGCAAGCACGCCCACGACTCCCGCGCCTGTACGCGAGCAGGACGACGGGACGTGTGATGAGGACGACTTGCCAGCAGATCGTCCAATCGGCCCTCAGCTCAAGCCCACGTTTGCGAATGCGCGCGACCAAAATGCACACGTGCTGTTACTCATGACGTGGCTCTTGCCGTTGGCTGCACCCGTGTTAGTGGTGTGGGTGCGGACGCTCCAGACGGCGGGGTACACGACGCCGTTCAATGGCGATCACAACGTGTTCAAGGTTGCGCCGGTACTGTTGCTTGTGGAATTCTTGGGACGTGGACGGCCGCTCGATACGACGTGCGTGTCTGATTCCTCTTTTGGACGGTAACTGATTATCTTACAGGTCGGCGTGGAGGTACCCGGCACGATGGGGGTGGCTGGTTGTGGCTGTGATTGCGTTTGTGATGGGCGGACGGAGGGCGTATGTGGTGTACGACGCGGCGTGTGTTCAAATGGCGGTTTTGGCGGTTTTGCAGATCAAGGCGTGGTTTGATGGGTGATGCAATGGGGCGCATTGGTGTTTCTGTTTTTGTCCGACTTTTGTTATCTTTGGAATAACGTTATACCGACTGTTCTTCTCTTTTTGGATGATAACTCAATCATAAGTTGTCACATGATCCTGACAGCCTATTCACACTGTTGCTCACAAAATGAGCCCAAGTAGTAGTACACTTTTCGATTCTCCGTTTGACGAACCGATACTACTCTCTGCCTCGCCTTCCCAGGTACGAGGTGTATCTCCCACTCGCAACACTCCCGGTAGTCCGACCAACTCCATTGAACGTGCTCTGCGTGTTCGCAGCTCTCCGACCCTCACACGTTCCTTCGACCCCAACGACCCCGATGCCCGCGAGCGACAACGGACCATGGACGTGGATATGGCTCTGCAACTCTGCCGTGCCCGGAGAGAAACCGTCGTACTCCCCACTTCTCCCTTCGATGGCCCAAGACCAGAAACAACACCTCTGTTCGACTCCTTCTCTGCCGTCGAACAACACGACCTTGAATTAGCCCGCGGAGAGGAACCACACGCGCTCGACCACGTTACCATCCACGGCGGTGCACCCGTCACTGCGTCGGGTTCGCCGATTCCTCTCGGTCTCAGGTTAAACGACACCCGGGATCACTCCCTCTTCTCGCCTATGGAGCCCCAGTATGCGCGTCCGAGCCGTCAAGATCCATCGTCTTCCATGCCGCACCCGCCAAGATACCAGCTCAGCTCTCCACGGTCCGTGTTCGACTTTGCACTCCTCGAGGACTTTGCCGTGCGGGAGAAGGAGAGTCTGGGTATCGCACCAGGATCACCCACGATCAGAGTCGCGCACTTTGTGAAGGGACATGGGAAGAATGACGGGCGGAAGTCGCCTTCGCTACCCGGCGGGGTCGCATTCGATCTGCCTGAGGGGACGACCGCTATTCCTCGGCGCTCGGGAGGTGCCCGTCAACGTAAGCTCAGCGAGAGTGCACCCGTTCCTCGGCCTCATCATAGAACCGGAAGAGGAAAAGTGGCGCTCTTCGAGCATCAGACGAACCAGCCGATCCCGGGTTTCCAGACGAGATTGATAGAATCCGGTCAACTCAGCGTGGTACCCTCATCCGAGGACGTCTCTGCCATGCCTCATGCATACGCATCGCCTCCACCTGCAGGCATCGGAGGTTTCGTGTCCTCCGGCCATAATAGACCGTACAGATTCTCGTTTTATTCCAATGCATTGTCGGCCACTATCCATGCCCGGAGCCTGTGCGAGCTGCCAGCCGAAGGTCAGACCTTTTGGGACTTGTTCAGTGGTATGCCGTCTCCTACTCCCAGTCAAGAGGATATCACGGGACGTCCCGCTGTCGTCGCACCAATACCTGTAAAGGCCTCTCGGTCGGGCGTTTTCACTCCCATCGGGCAACGAACGCCAACGAGCACCGAAGGATTCCCAACGAGTCAAAATGGCTTCTTTGGTCGACCCGCGGAGAAGGCTGATCCTGGTCGTCCGAACGGTTCTGGACCAGGAACGAGCGTTGATGCTGAGGCGAATACGTGGTGGCTCGATGTACAAAGTCCGACCGACGAAGAGATGAAGGTGCTCAGCAAGGTAATCAATTCCCCCGTTTTCGCGGTACAAGCGCAACGCTCACGCGGAGTTCTCAAAGGTGTTCTCAATCCACCCCCTGACCACGGAAGACATCCAGATGGAAGAAGCTCGCGAGAAGATTGAACTCTTCCGGAATTACTACCTCGTTTGCTTCAGAAGCTTCGATCAAGATCCGTACAGCCCCACTCATCTTGAGCCCTTGAACATGTACATCATCGTCTTCCGCGAGGGCATCTTATCCGTGAGTTGCCCCCTCGGCCGGTTGCTTTTGGTCTCACCTTTGGCGGCATGAATCAGTTCCACTTTCGCCCAACGCCGCATCCACAGAACGTTCGCCGTCGGATTAAGCAACTCAAAGACTATATCAACGTCACGTCGGACTGGATTTCATATGCCCTGATCGACGACATCACTGATGCCTTTGGGCCGCTCATCCAATCGATCGAGTATGAAGTTGACTCTATCGACGAGCTGGTGCTCATCCTCAAAGAGGCCGAGCAAAGCGACATGTTACGGCGGATCGGGACGTGCCGAAAGAAAGTTATGGGACTGTTGAGACTGATGGGCAACAAGGCGGACGTCGTCAAAGGCTTGGCGAAGCGGTGTAACGAGAACTGGAGGGTCGCGCCTACGTCGGACATTGTACGTCTTTTTTTTTTTTTCTACTGTCATTCCTGGGTGTTGACCTCGACGTTGCAGGGTCTTTACCTCTCGGACATCCAGGTACGACCGTTTCAAGTGATGATAACAAAAACGAAATTCAAGGTTTTTTTTTCGACCGCTAACACGAAAACTGACAGGACCACTTGATTACCATGACGCAAAATCTGAATCATTATGAGAAGATTCTCTCTCGTTCCCACTCTAATTACCTTGCCCAAATCTCGATAGAGATGACGGAGGCAAACAATCAGATTAACGACGTGCTCTCGAAACTGACGGCCCTGGGTACGGTGCTGATACCCATGAACTTGATTACAGGTGACGTCCTTTCTCTTTCTCTTTCCTTGGTCATTAATCCAGGGGTGAACGGGATCTGACGAATCGCGCGCGCCGCTGATAGGTCTGTGGGGGATGAACGTCCACGTGCCAGGACAGGACACAGCAGTACGTCGTCTTTTCTTTTGACTTGGCCCGCCGCCTGCCCGCCTGCTTCGGGGTGTTGGCGGTGTGGAAAGAATATGTGAAAATTGACGTTGCTTTTCCGGGAACGGTCGTTTAGGAAGGATATGCGTGGTTCTCTTCAATTGTCGCTCTGCTCGCCGCGTTTGCGGTTGTTTCAGGATACACCACGTATCGGTTCATGGTACGACGCTGAGAGCGTGAGGGAGAGAGAAAGCGGGGTGGCACGCTATCGGGAACGGGGGAAAGGAAAACAGGAACAAGGACAGCTTGGGGAACATACGTCGGGGTTCTTGGTCGGCCAGTAAGTCGGTCCATTCTCGCGCCGTCCGGGTGTATCTTTGTGTAATTTCGGTTCCTTCCTTTCATTTCGTCTTTTTTTTTTTTTTCCTCGAGGGACGTCTGTTCGTGGTACTTTTCATTCTTTCCATTCAATTCGTCCTTTTTTTTTTTTTTGCCTCCGCCCTTCTCCATTAGATCCACTCATATTTTGCACTCACTTTGCATTATATCACATTTTGTCCTTTTTCGCTTTCCCCCTCCCCTCCCTTTCTTTATCGCTAAAGATAAAAGCGTCCGTATCGCCCCGCCGACGGCTCGGGCCAAATTAGGTTAGGTTGGTTGCTCGGCCCGCTAGTCGGTTCGTTCGGTTCGACTCAAAGATAGAGATTGTCCACTTTTAGCATCACGTTATAGCAACGACTATTTTCAATGTTAGGTAACTTTACATACACAACCCTTGCCAACTTTTCTCGGCATACAATATTAGTTGGCTGAAGGCCTTATCAGTGAGTCAACTGTCACACCAATTCAGATATTTTCTTTCTTCGTTCACCTCTCCATCTCCACGTATGCATGCTGAGCGTTCAACGTATATGAGATGAGTCGACATCTGTACACAAGGCAACCAGGGCGGGCGGTGAAAATGAAAATGAAAAAAGCGCTGAGACGACAGAACGGTGTACGATCGTCCAACGACCAAACATTAACGTCATCGCCAATACTCATACAGTTAAAAACAACAATTCATGATTCAACGATGGTACTCTTACGATTCAGAGCGGTGGGACATGTGCATATAAAAACCTGCTTTAATAACAGAGAGGCGAGAGAGAAAGAGAGAGAGAAGGGAAGAGAGAAAAAAAATCGCACTGAAATCAACAAAAGGTAACCCTAGAACATTAAGAAAAAGAGATATCCACGCTCGACCTCGCTCAAACGCCGACCCCTACTTCTTAGGCAGGACAAGCTTGATGGAACGCAGCGGCGGGGTATTCGAATGCCTTGAAGCCGACGCCGACGACAGTGGTGGTGGCGGTTGAAACGGTGGTGGTCCTGGCGGCGGCGGCGCACTGGCGTACGACACCGAAGACGAGAGTCGCGGCGAAGGCTCCGTGTCGACAGGTGAGACGATCATAGCAAGCGAAGGTGAGAGGGTTTGTTGCATCGCACGCGCAGGCACAGATGCCGGTGGCGGAACGGGCGTTTGCGGATGCCGTCGCGCTTGCTTTGGCGATCGCGAACCTGAACCCGAACCCGAACCTGAACCGGTGAGGCCCGAGCTAGAGCCATTGCCAGTGTGGCCGTGCGGGATGTCGGGCGGGGCAGGTGAGTCGTCGACGAATTTACGCTTCTTCCCGCCGTGCGGGGACATGGGAAGTGGCTGTGGGGGGAGCGATAGCTCTGGCGCTTCCGACCGACGAGGAGCTATGGTGGCAGGGGTGATATTGTGCCACTGGCTCGACCAAGGTGGTGGCGGCGGCACATGGTGGCCATTGGACGACGATGACTGTCGCGAGAGTTCATATACGGGAGTGGGTGGTGTGGGAAGTGGTAAGGGCGTATGGTGCAGGTGATTGTGACGAGAGTGACTCGATGAAGATGGTCCAGGATCTATAGACCGAGACATGGATGTCGCAGTGAGAGTGCGTTGAGAGGGTGTACCGTTAGTGCCCTCAGGTTGGCCTGGGGCGAACCGTATAAGTTCGACAAACAACGTTTGAGTGTACGGCGGAAGCATCTTCGTATACACGACGTCTTTGCTGAAGCTATCCAACATGGCACTCGTATTGACATAGGTATCTGTTTCCTGGTTATCTGTCGGATGAGGTGAGATTTGTTTCTGTCCTAAAAGATAGAATGAACAAAAAAAGAACAAAACGCACCAATATGTTTCACCCGGACTTCCGAATAAATATACGGTCGGTTCTTTCGCAAACAACATAGTGGGCACATGAACCGGCTTTGATGCTGTCCCATGGCCGCGTCGACGGGGAAGAATACACATCCAGCATGATACCGCCTGTTACAGAGCTCACACTCCACCGTCGGATAGTTGAGCAAGTATGACGTGCGGCCCCTACATATACACCGCGTGCCATCAAGCCAATCGGTGTCAATGTCCTGTCCAAAAGTGAACCGTGGCCGTCTTCGCTTCCGAACACGAACCGGCGTCGGCTGACCCGCAAGTATGCGATGCAAACCGGCGAGGTCGAGACCAAACGACACCTCTCGGGAGGGAGATACCGCAAACTGGATCTTGTACAGCTTTCGCATATAGTGGCGCACCTGTGGGATATATTCCGAGCGTTGGTTTCCAGGCTGAGAAGCAAACGTCAAAAAGTGTCCGATCACTGATGACAGACGATCGACACGGTGCACGATGATCTCTAATTGTTTCCATGCATCCGAATAATTCTTGGTGATGTCGGGAGCGGAGAGAAGGATCTGGGGTAGGAAGCAAAAGTGCCAGCTGCGTTCCTTGTGAATAGCACCGTTCCAGTGGTGATGGTCGCAGAATGGACAGGAACCGCCGTTGGCAGCGCAGACGCCATGGAATCGTGCAAAGCAGTGGTCGCATTGGACTGCATCAGATTGCGTACCAGGAGGCGGTGGTCGAACGGGTGCCGTACAGATGCACGTGAAATATTCATCGTTCGGGGGAAGGTCGTCTTCGGGCCTCGTAGATTCAAGGACGTCTTCGAGGATACCTTGGCCGTGAGCACAGCCATGCTGCGGACAATACCACGGCAAGTCCTCCAGCCACTTTTGGTGTAACGCGAGCTCCGCGTCCAGTTTCTCGAAGGTGGGCAACGAGAACATAGAGAGGTGCTCCCGGGCATAGGTCTTCCACTTCTTCATCATGTCAAAAATGTCTGTGTCGTCCCGGTGCTGATAGCGGTTTCGCAAAATCGCCTCGCAGCGGTTCTCGAGGTCGAGCGCAAACTCGGCCGTCTGCTTGAGATCGAGAATGGCAGGGATACTGAAATCCTTCTCCGCACGAGCTACGAATCTCATCACCTCCTGCACCTTGGGCTTAGGCCCTTGGCCATCCGTCAACAGCCAAGCCTTTGCCGACTTCTCAAAATCCTTGGCCTTGTTCCGCGCGGACAACAACCGATCATATATCGCGACGTCGACGGGGACGATGGATTCCATCTCGAAAAATTCGTCCAGTTCCTCGACCGTTTTGTACGTCTGATCGAGGACGTGACGTGCCCTTTCCCCCCAATCATCACCGGCGCGTTGTCTTGAATGCAACGCCGAAACAAATTTGTGGTCTTCGCCTAGATTGCAGGATCGAGCACGCGCGAGGAGGCCGCGGACATCTTCCAGCGACATGTTGCTATCGTCCGCCTTATCTTCGAGCTCCTTCAGGAGTTGCTCTCGAGACACGATCTTCTCGACTTCGAGAATTTCTTCGAGGTAGACGTTCACCGAGGAAGCCTCCATGAGTAGTCGTTCACATTCATTGATGAACGTGTCCCGGGTGCCAAGTGAACCCCCGTCCTTGAGCAATGTCGTGGCCTTGCGCTGGATTCCTTCCGACTTCTCAGCCAACCCACGCAACAGACCGATCTCTGGGGCGTCAAAACCGAGAGTCTGCACCTCTTTGAGCAAGGCGTATAGATCCTCCAGACTTCTATCTGGCCTGTCGCCAGGGTCCCGATCGTCGAATGCGGGGCTGTTGACCTCATGGCGCGGAGGTCGTCCACGTGACCGGCGAGAACGTTTGCGGCTCTGTTTGCGGATGATGAAAGTGTTGGCAGCGTCGAGCCACTCGTTGGCACGGTTGACGCATTTTCTGAGCGAATTCAACTCGGGTAGGTAGTGGTTTATCCGTTCACCCTCAGCGAGGATTGCGCGGAGAGAACGGAGCGATGGTACGTCGCTCTCTGTTAGGACTTTCTGGAGCTTGGCTTTCCACGTTGTCGGAATAGCTGCGCGGTCAGCCACCTTGGCAAGGCCTTCTTGCAGTTCCATATCCGAGAACCGCAGCCTCAACACGTGTTGATTGATTGGATGATCGCACAGGTGCTTCGCATGCTCAATGCAAACAACCTCGTTCTTGCAATGGCAAGTGACTTGCGAGAGATAGCAGAAAGCCTTGCAGTAGACGCACTGGTAATGGTCTTCGGGCAGATCCTCTTCTTCGAGTCGCTCCAACATGCCGAGGGTCCGAGCGATCTGGCGGGATCCCAGTTCGCGATCGGTCATTTCCCTCAGGCTCGGCTCCAACCTAAAACCGGTCATATTCAGCGGGAATATCAGCACACACTTACACATGTCATGACTCACCACAACGCCGTCTTAATGGACGTCGATTGTTGCGTGATGGTGACCAAAAGCTCGTCGTGAGAGAATACAGGTAATTTTCTGTGCTCTCTGTAACGTTGTACACAGTCGCGGCCGTAAGGCAGCCAATCAGGGAGCGCGAAATTGACGGCCTCGTTGAAGTTAAACTAGAGCCGCACAAAATCAACACTGTATGATCGATCGATCTATCGCGTGTAAAACGTACCCCATGGTTGAAACCGGCGTGGTATGCCTTCGGTAGAGTAATGACAAATTCTCCTGCACGTTGGTTGCATGCGTACACGCGGACCCCAGCATCGGTGAGACGTTTCGGGTTCATCAAAGTTACAAGCTGAAAAAGGAGATCGGGCTGTGCTTCGAATAGATCCGGCGCCTCGCTCTTGATCGCGGCTTCAAATTTGTCTGCATCTTCTCCTGGAATGCCGTACCAAGTCTTGGTCTCCCCCCAATGTTCTATATGAATATGGTCAATCATGTCACCGCTGAAATGAAACGAAGACGCGATACCCACGGAAGTTGATACTGTACGTATAATGATCCTATGCAGGCCATCACGACTGCGGCCTTCATAACAGGAGGCGGCGAATACTCACCTCGTTGTGCCAGCAGAAAGTGGAAAACACCATTCCTACATAGGTCCATGGCACGGTCATACCCGAGATGTCTGATTTGATGAATCGCAGGAGGGAATCTGCCAAAATAGGCATATTGTTCAGATTCCAAGAATCCTTGGAAGCGGGATCCAGGGGGTATGTCTCCATCGTTGGCATGGCACTATCGCAAGATATCAAGAACGTTCAACGGTGGAAAATCACGAAAAAGGTCGCCTGCGACATACCTGCCATGGGTGGTCGAATGAACGTCGGCTCCGTACTCGATCTCAACCGTATCGTTCGGAGACTGAACAAGTCGCCAGAATTCGTTCTCCACATCATTCTCAGTCACCACGACGTTACCAACATAGTTAGCGGTAGGATCGTTGAGATCTGGCGGTGATGTGTGGACTGGAGAATGAGACATCCACCACCTACGGCGAAACTCGAGATCTCGGGCTTGGAAGCTGGAAAGACTATGTTCCTCTCCCTCGTCGAAACCAAAGTCGCCACCGGTCTCGAACAAGCACGTGTGGCAGAACCATTGGTCCTTTGGAATCGAGGTCAATGGAGGATCCAAACAGAACATGTGGAATCCTTTGAAGAGTGAGACACGACCAAGAGACGTAACAATATAGATTCGCCGCACCGCAGTCACAACCGTCACAAAGAAGCATTTCTTCCTCGTGATTTTTCTTCTGACAAACTTCACATGACTGCTATCTCAGAGTCAGAAGGTGAGTCAACTCATGCCACCTGGATATTTACCTCCTGAATCAATTTAGTGTCTTCGTCGGGCTGTGACGTAGGCGATGCCGGCGACATCCGGCTAGCAGCATTGCGACGCTTCCGCGTGGCTACCCGAAACCTAATTCGGTGAGGTGTACGGCATAGAGGAACAAAGACGTACGAGAGCCTTGGTCATGGGCGGTTGACTTTGTGTTCCGTCGTGAACTCGTACCTTGTGTGCGGGAGCCATTCCGCTCCTTGTAATCGCCATCATCTGGAATGTCAGACAAAGCGCTGGAGGAGGAAGTCAAAGGGCTAGAAGGTGGGGATGTGGTATCGCGAGTGTGCCCATTCCGCGCCCGCGTGGTTTGAATATTGGTGTGGGTTTTGAGGTGAGGATCGCGGGCTCCACCTGGTGAAGTGGACAACGTGGGTGAATTGCGGACTCGATCGCAAAAATGCTCATATGGCAATATGATTCGCGTGTATGAATTCTTGATCTGGGTGGACAAACCGGGTATGCCCCTGTAACCTAGGAGGGCCCCAAGGTCTCCCCATTTCCGATTCTTTGTGACCTATCGTACGAGTTAGCGGTGGGAAAGAAGTGTGGCGCGGTATCAAGCATACTGCGTCATAGCCACCGAGTTTATGGACTTCTTTACGAAGAAGCCAGAGGTCAAGGGACTTGTGGTTGATCGTGGGCACTGAGACACGTGGATTGCCTTGCTGCTTGTGGAAGCGGTAAAGCTGCTCCAGAAAATTAACCTTTGCACGAGATGAAGCCTCGATGGAGTTGAGGCACTGCAATCGAGTCTTGAAGCGAAAGGTCTGGCGGAAATGAGAAAAAAAAATCAGACGGAGGAAAAAAATCAGAAAAATGCGGGTGAGCAAGACAAACCTCTGTATCGGTGACAAAGGGCATTTTCCAGCCGACTGGAGGGACAACTTTGCATATTCCATAGTTCAGAGCCTTGTCAGTGATCGAGCGAATGTAGGTCATAGGATCCTTGAATTCCTCCGAAGTAGGGTAAAAAACGGGACAATCTTCCAGGCCAAAGGGGCGGGGAGATGTTCTTGACTGCAGGTTTCTGGGACTCGAAGTCTTGACGGAGGAGAGGTCGAGAGCGGGAGAAACTGGAATTGGGGTGGGATCACCAGAAAAATCGTCGGATATGTCCTGCGATGCCACATCGTCGTTATCGTTTGAGGAGGCATGGTAATGGAGAGCAGCAAGCGCGTGTGTCTTTGATTTGCGAGGGGCGCGCTTGGAGAAGGAGATGGAATTTTCGGACATGCGAGAGTGAGTGGCGGAAGGTGGATCATCGTGGGAGACGATTGAGATTGCGCCTTCTACTGGGATTGAAAGACAAGAGGTGAAGGTACTTGGCAGTTTATTCGGAAAGTCCGTTGGCAAGGCGTCCGAGGAGGTGGAAGCGCCGTGTGCAGGGGTGCGGGGGGAGCGGCCTCTACGTGCAGGGGTGCCGCGAAGATGCGGGGAGAGGTCCATGAGAGGGATGGTAGATGGAGAGAAGCAAGTTGTTGTATTGACAAGCTTCAGTCGGTCCCTTGGGAGGATGTGTGGGAGCGGGCATTGAAATTGAGCACCGAGTTATCGTGTCGCACCCTTGCACTTCCCCGTGAGAACATTTTCAAGACGTTCGCGGATTCGAATATGTCAATGCTTCCGCGTCTTGCCAGCGCTCGATTCCGTTCGTGGACACGGCGCACCGCAGCGCGACAGCCCATAAACACGAGGAAAACTACCACTCCAGAGCCATCGTTTGACAGCTTTCGGCCACCGGATCTGATAGCTGGCAAACTGCGTGGCATAGCACACCACAATGGCGAATCCAATATATTTTAATGGGCGGTGTAGTTTTCAAATTGCCTTTCATCCCCAAATCTTGGCGAGACAACAACAATATGCCGAGGGCAGTATCATTACCCGCACAGCAACACCGACGAACAATGTCCCACCACCGCCGCATAGGCGGGTCCCGACAGCTTGACAGGCGACGATATCAATACAGGCGAGACCACGCGGGAAATAGGCTCTCATCGACCCACAATGCTGTACCGGCAGCAATGATTTAGCCCCAAACGTTGCACAAGCACGCCAACGTAACAAGACCACGACTCTCGCGAGTCTTGCGTTATCCAGTCGACCGCCCAAACATAATTCAAAATCCAACTTTTACCCTGGACCAGCAGGTGATTGTCTTCATTATAGTCCGGGTGCAACTTTTACGTGTCGTGATCTTGATAAAGAACTCGGCTATGCCGTGGGACAGATTGAGCAAACTGGTACTTGCAAATTCCGAACAAGACACAATAATTTGATGCGGCTACCAAATCGTACACTCTGTGGCAAAGTCTTTCCTTAACTTGTCCATTGTCGTCAAAACAATGACAAAAAAGAAAGTTATCGGACGACTCTTACGGTATGGCGGCTGTTGAAAAAGGAAACAAAAATACCCCCGGTGGGACTCGAACCCACAACCTCCAGATTATCTGTATTTTAGAAGTCTGACGTCATAGCCATTAGACAACGAGGGCTCGTCATCGAAGGCTTCCTGAACGTATTGATCGCTTTAGTAACATGACATAACGATCATTCTTGCATTGCGCAACTGGATTGACTTGAACCAGCCTTGTCTTCGAGTCTCATCGGTTCAGGAAACTGAACATTGGTGCACTTCTTACCTTGTTCACCTTGCAATTACGCTCGAGTGAGGACGGACTTGACCGGGAGTTCAATCGGCGCGCATGTTTAACGTTGGGCGGTATGTATATCTCAGTTACTTACTAACACTTGTGGGTCCAGCTTTTCCCCATTCAGGATATCTATTACCTCGTTGTCTGCCCAGGACCCTGGACTATTAACTGGATAGCACCCATATCGAAATCCGGTTCGAGTCGCGCGACCTCTCAGTGTGCAATAACCAGTCACTGATCCACCGCCGGTCGAACCACTGATCGACCAACCTGCCAAGTACTTGCTTCCGTCATCTTTGCCACTCGTTCTTGGTACCATTCAAAATTCAAAATCACATCGTTGGCAGCACAGCGAGGGTCGACGTCGTAGGTGCCCATTCAACTGGACTATTAACAACAGCACGATATGGTCCTGCAAACACGTTTCATCCTTTCGAGCCGAAACGGAACGTTTCGTCGTCCCAGTCTTTTGTGCTGGAGAGCCCCAACGGCCGTACATCTCCGACCGAGAAACCCTCGCCCACCTCCTAGGATCAAACAGGCCCCAGGAGGACCTTGCATGACGAATCCTGGACCTTGAGGGATTTTTGGTTCCATCGACCCACTTGGGACGATCGCCCCACAACACAACACAGTACTTATGAGCTTGGGCAACACCGACAGAGACGTAAATCCCGTACCCTGGCCAATATCCATAACCACACCCCCGTGCCCCCGATCGTTTTGTGGCGTTAGCCATCAGACCGCCTGCCACCACCATTCATGAGTCATTGAACAAAGTGAAGGATAGGAGGCATGCGCATGCAACGCCCTTGTTCCTCCAGGGCGGCCTATAAAAAAGGTACATACCTCTCAGCGGCCCATCCACACACGCACGCACAAGCCCGCACACACACACCCGCTCGCAGTTTCATTTGCGCACTGTCTGGCCCCCATCCCCGCTTTTTTCATCCCCCTTTTTCTTTTCGACCGCGCCCGCCGCTCTAGCGGCACTACTAGGCAGCCCCCCTCCCTTTATCTCCTTCATTCTTCCTCCCGAAAGGCAACCGAGAATGGGCATGAGAATGAGGTCAGGCTTCCATCGCGTACGTATTATATCCGGCTCTCCTCGTTTCGTTTCGTTTCATTTTTCTTATTTTTATCTTCATTCAAATCATACCATCGCGCCTGAATTGAACGCCGTTACTCGTGTCCATGTTTTTGTCTTGAGTTCCGACATGCACCATCCACGCGTCTGCGCACGTATGCATACCGATTCGAGGTCGACTCGGACCTCTCGTCGTCGTCTTCGGACACGTTCTCAGACGACCCGCCCGAAAAGTGGTGGAATCAGTGCTGCTTCTGCGTCTGGTTCAGAAGTTGGTGACACGCGCAGACCGCGCGATGTACAAATTTACGAACTCGAGACGTTCGTGTTTGCATATCCATAGATAGCTAAGTTAGAGATAGATTAAAGACGAAGCGTTTTTTAGATTCGGAATTTTCATTCTTCCGAAACGACGCGAACCTGCACGACATCGTGACCTGTAGAGTAGCGCACGTAGAGGTTAGAGACGGAGCGTTAGATTATTGGTAGCACACGTTGTAACCCGCATGCGCACCCCCCAAAAGTAGCCCAGCTTGTCGACCAAGTCTGCGCGTCGGAGGGCAGATGATCCATGAAGAAAGATAGTTCGAATTAGCAAATAGGATAGCGGATTGCGTTATAATACAATTTGCTGTGCAGGACGAGGCAATTGGATACAATAGTTATGTGGATACGAACCAAGAAAGAAGGATAGGAACGAGAGAAAGACAGAAGACGAAAAGACACGGAAAGATAGAAGTGGTCACAGCCTTTGCAGACCGTCCTGCCATGACACCTTCAGTCCATAAAAATCGGATCCATCGGATCAAGTGGGTATCTAGAGAACGTCAAGAAAAAAAATCCAGGTGTAGTAGTCTGTGGGAAAAAAGACTAGAGAGTTGAGAGAGTGGAGGGCATGGGCATGCAAGAGAGAAACTGCCAGAGGAAGCAGAGGAAAAGAAAAAGACCTTTTTGCATTGGGGAAGAAAGCTTAAGCTGGTCCCAAGGAAACTGCAGCAAAGGTCTGCCGCCAGTGACTAATAGGCGTACCAAGGCACCAGGCACCAAGTGACCGCATTGCTAGCTCCCCTCCCGCTCGGCGCTCGCAAGTCGAGGGAGAAAAAAAGTACGGAGGTTGGCTGGTCAGGAGCGATCACCATCCAAAACAATTATCTCTTGAGCGAGCGCAACTGTGTCCTCAAATTGGCGTTCTCGGTCTGCATCGAATTGAGCTCGTCCAACAACGCGATCCGCTGAGTCTGCTCAGACGTCCGCATCGCCTCGACCTCTTCGTGGGCCTCGCGAAGCGCCTTTTGGCATTCGTCCAACTGACCCTCGAGTTGCTTGCGGACCATCTCGGGAGCAGACGCCGCCTCTTGCGCGAGAGCGAGCGTCTTGGCGCTCAGACCGTTGTTCACCTCCGTCAGTTGTCTGCACGTCTCTGCTTGCTCGGCGACGTGCATTTCAATGTCTCTCTTCTCCGCTAGCGCACGATCGACAACGGTTTGCAGGTCCTGTATCTCGTTCATCCTGCATCACATACCATGAGAAATACGATCACCCGACAAAGTACAAAACGAGGCCAAATTAATTCTTTTTGTGCACCGAAAAAAAGGAAAGATAACGCACAAAGCTGCTTGTTTCTTTTGCAATGTCAAATTTTGATCCTCGAGAGTGGCAACATGCTTTTGATATGTTTCAAGAGCACTGCCGCTGTCTTCTGCGAGCTTTCTCGCGCGCTCCGCGTTCTTCTTGAGCAGATCGTGCGCTTGCGCAGATCGAATCAGCCGTTCGATCAGTGCGCGGTCGTCGATAACCAACGCTTGAACCCGCGCGACAAACGCTTCGAGCGAGAACGGACCACCGACCGCTGACTGGAGTGATTTCGTGTCGTAGAGCTCCTTGAGGGCACGAACGTCCATGTCCGACAGTGAGGGAAGACCCGATTTGGAATGAACACCACCAGGGCTAGACGCTGTGGAGGCCATCCGAAGGTGGCGCGGCGTTTGGAGCTTTGCCGAACGCAGTTCAGGGGCGGGAAGAACGGCCCACACGGGTTGTAAGAGGGCAACGACGTCGGCAATGTCACCTTTATATTCGATCGGTGGACCGGTGTAGACCGATGGCGCAGTCAATCCCTGAAAATAGATCTCAGTACTAGGTCCGATTGTGAATAGATTAGAGAATGCAACCTTCATGCGGACGTCCAGGGTGAGGGCTTCCCGTTGTGCCTCGTACTGTTCTCGCCTTGATGCCTCGAGTTCTGTCTGGAGCTGCTGCCGGGAATCACCGTGATCTTTGATGATCGCAGAGAGGTCCTCGATGTGGGTTCCAACTGATGCCAGCAGACCCTGCAACGATGCATCCCTAGACTTGTGATCGACATGGTGGAGCTGCATCAGCGTACGCAGAGTGTCGAGTGAGCCTTCCAATTCAGCTCGCGCCTCACCACTTCCCCTCAGCCGATCCAACTCATCCTTCATCATGCCCTCTTCCGCCTGCCAATGTGCACGTGCCTGCTCGTACTCCACCTGGAGGGCCGAAAGTGCATCACTTTTTTTCTGCACATCTGCATCTGCTTTGTCCCGAATCGAAGCCAGCAACCTCTCCATTCCCGCGGTCTCGCCGCTCTTCTCTTCTAACACCTCCAGACGTCTTTCTAACCTCTCCACTTCTTGCTCCCGCGCCGCCAACTTCTGTCTGTCCTCTTCCCACTGGGCACGCTCTTTGGTCATCTCATCGCAACGTGCCTGGATCTCTTCAAACCGCGGTAACTCTCGTTCTAGGGCAGCGACTGTCTCCTCGGTATTCTGGAGCTCCATGCTCATCGTCGTCTCCATCTGCTCCTTCTCCAGACGAAGGTGGGACAACTCGCGTACCATTTCTGCGTTCTTCTTGTTCGCCGCGTTGAGAGAGTCGGTGGCAGCACGTAAGTTTGCCTCAAGAGTAGCAACGTCCGAGGGTGCCTTGGGTATTTGTGCGTTTGCGTGACCAGCGAACAAATGAGCACCGTCAAACTTGGATGGGGTGGACATAGCACTGTTGACTGAGCTCATGGTCGAACCTCGATTCAGCGAGATGGTGCTCGAAGCATTTGGGTCAGGTACACTGTTCAAAGACGGAAGGATCGTCTTTTCCATCTTGTGCACAGAGTATCCGAGCACCCCGGCACGGTGTTCGAGCATCCTTCGAAGCACGTCGCTCGTTCGCTCTGACACCCGCCATAGTTCTCTTTGGGCCGTCGTGACCTTGCGTTCGGCTGTCTCGAGCTGTTCCTCTGTTTGTTTCGACACTTTTTTGTGCACTGCATTTACCCTAGAGAGCGACAAAGCTGCGTCACGGATCTTCGTCTCGAGTTCCAACTTTTTCTGCATAGCCGTCCGTCGAATCTGAAGAATGTGGTACTCCTTGATACACGGGGGGAGGCATTAGTATTGAGCGGGAACCTGTTTGATTGTGCCCACTTTTTTTAGCTCCTCTACTTCCTCGGCGCTGAGTATTTCGCATTCGCGACTGTCAACGACGGCTTCGCTGGTAAGCAAGCTCATGAGAAGCTCGTCGCGGATGTTGATCAATCCAGATGTCCGTTTCCACCCCACACTACCGTCCGACTCCGTGGGCTCCGCCAATTGCGGTGGTGGGATACGAGACGACGGGGGTGTTGGGTAACCATGGCTGGCGTGCGTAGTACCGTTCAGAACGGGTCTAGCACTGGAAGGTGAGGTGGTGACATTGGAAGACGCGAGGCTGCCCGTGGGCGAGCGTGCAGAAGCAGACGTCGACGTGGAATGAGTGGAGAGAGCAGAAGTACTTCCAGGGGCCTTCTCGCTCGTCGGAGACGCCACCTGAGACGGTTTGGCCCGGTCCTTGCGGATGACGAGGCCTGGGGTGCTGCTGGGGGATCTGACATCGGAGGGGGAGGTCGGTAAGGAGTCCTGAGATGGCCTGGATGGTTTTGGAGGTGGTTTTGGCGGTGTGATGGGTGGTTGAGACGGGGGTGGTGGTGGTGGTGTTGGTTGTGAGCTGGACCCGCCTCCGCCGAGAAATCTACGGACGCCGTTCATGAATTGTCGCTCGACGTCGACAGCTTGAGTGACATGAAAATGTTGTCGTTGTCAAGTAACGACTAGTACTACTTGAGAAGAAGTAAAATGTTTCAAGGTCACTTTAGTACATGTTCGGGACCCGTCGGTAGCAGTGCCGCATCCCGACTTACTTACTTTTACGTTCGTTCAAGCCGACCAACCTGCACGATGCCGACGTACTCCCGCTGACCGTCCAGCTCGACATTCAAGCGAGGAACCATGTCTTTCACCTTCCAATGGCCCCGCTTTTCCGACCAGTTCCACGCCGATGCGATCCAAATGCTCAACAACGCGCTCAACAAGGGAAATAAACCTCCAGTCATTGCGGACAAGATCGAGGTCGTCGAACTCGAGATGGGCACTCAGGTGCGTGTCTGCATCCGTCCTTTGTCGTCGGTGTCCTCACCGTCCATGTCTCAGCCCCCCGAACTTGAAATTCGGGACATTGGTGATCTCACCGTGGACCAATTCCGCGGCATATTTCGTCTGACTTATGATGGCGACGCTCACCTCGTCCTCAAAACTAAAGTACAGGTACAAGCCATTTCTCGCATGTGTGCACTTCGGGATCGTTGACGACTTGTGTACCAAGGCGAACCCACTCAATCATAAGCAGCCCGATATACACCTCATGACTGGCTCAGGAGGAATGCTCGCAGCCAAAGAACCTCTCGTCGTACCCATGCTCCTTCGTCTCTCCCACTTCAAGCTCAACTCGTACGTCGTCCTGGTCGTCTCCAAACAGAAGGGCATCACCCTCGTCTTCAAAACCGACCCTCTCCAAAACGTTGACATCAACAGCACTTTCGACTCTATAGCCGTCATTCAGAAATTCATCCAGCGCGAAATAGAAGGGCAGCTTCGTCAGATGTTCAGAGAGGATCTGCCTGGCATCATTCATCGTCTCAGTCAGCAGTGGGTCAAGGCAAAGGTCGAAGCCCCATATCTCGACAAACGGCCGCCGCCGGTCGTGCGTCAGCCATTTGACACTGCTTCCGTGCCGGACATGTCAAATTTGTCAAACAGTTCATTTGGTCCCGGCCGAGTCGCATTACAACGATCTTTCGGGCGTGCACCCTCGGTGGGCACACTTTCATATGGGCGTGTTCGTTCCGCCTCTGGAGTCTCTGTTGCAAGCTTTGGCAGGAGGACGTCAAGGAATATTCCCTCTCCTTCTGTTATCCCACCCCCTGCCGAACCCGTGGGTTCGTTATCTGACCTTGAGAACTTTGACCCAACATATGGACTTCGTCCAGAGGGTCTTCCTACGAAGAGCGTTTTCTTGAGTTTCGGTCGGCTATTCGGGCAGAATAAGGGTCTTGCAGATCTTACAGAGGAACAGTCGGATGTGGATGAAGGAGCGGAAGAGCGGGAAGAAGAAGACAAGCAGTCATACTCGGCCCTAGATTGGGAGGAGACTTCAATTGACTACTCTCCACCTGCAAGCTCACCTCCCGCTAGTCTGACGCCAGATGATTCCGTTACGGAGTACGAAACCATCCCTGCCGTTGGTGGGGGTACCGTCATCCAACCACGGGTCTACCATTCACAGTCGATGATCCAACCACCAACCGGTATCTCCCGAACCAATACCGAAGCAGGTAGTTTGACGGCCTCTACCTCTGGTCTCCGACATCCTATATCACCGTCTCAGCAGGCGGGTCCCTCGCGAACGAATTCTTTTCTTGGACCATCGCGAGTGCCCTTTGCCCATCGCCCAAACTCTAGCTACAACCCCTACTTCCCAGAAACCTCTGCATACCTTTCCCCCGAGCGCCCACGCACATACTCTGAACCTGCTTATGGCCTCGGGCCACCACCTTCTCGGCCACGACGACGCCCGATTACACCGGACAGCGCTGAAACCCAGTTCTCCACCAGCAGTGGCCTCGCTTATTCCGTCGAAACGCCACCGACGACCCCCCACAGCCACGAGTCCATCCACAGGCCCCCACCATCCTCCCTCCGCCGCTTCTCCGTCTCGTCCTCCACAGCAGCCATCGACCCCTTCCGTTCCGGCTCCCCTCCGCCCCACCACGCTTTGTCCGACGCGGTAGACCCAGAAATCGTGCTCCGCCCGGCGCTGAACGGCACGTTACACCAGTGGTCAACTCTCAGCTACTCAAACCACACCCTCTCGCCGTACACGCGCTCGCTCGCACACTTTGCAGTGCGAAGCGGGCCACCGCGGACGTTGAATGCATCGGGGGTACGGCCACCTCCTGAACGGCGGCCGGTCAAGGCGAAACGCAAACGGACACATCGAATCGGGGGGAAGGGCAAGGCGCCCGATCTCGATCCCGGTGCTGGTCCCAGTCGTAGTCGCAGTTCCGATCGCGATCTAGAAGCTGACGTCGATGACGATCGTGTGCAGCGGCGCTCTGAGTCGCCCGTCCCACCCTCCGAGTTCGATCCGTTAGAGATGGACCGATATTTCCGTGCGAGGGAGGACGAGGACGGTTCGGCTGGGCAGCGTTCGCGCGAGGCGTACGAGACGGTGCGTCGGCGACGTGTTTAAGTCGTCCCTCTTTCTTCCTCCCCTTTTCTCGTCCTTTCCATTTTTTTCGTCATTTTTTTTATCCACCACTCTTCGTTTGTAGCGCTCGCGCTCGTCGATCGACATGGTTGGTGCATCTACGGATCCGACCTGCGGTGGTATGATTAGGATTCGTAACCTCAAAGTCAGTACGCACATACATATATGTATATCTTGTATTATGTAGAGCTATGCAGGAAGCATCCAGATCATCAATCCTGCAAGGGGTTATCGTTTCCGGCGCAGTCAGAAGCTTCAGCGAAATCAGTCACCCTCTTATTTGCATGCTATTCACTATCAATGCCGAGTGTAGCGTCACATTACGGGCTAACGGGAACGCGCGAGGCTGCGTGCGAGTCCTTCCAGTAAGGGGATAAGATCAGATAGCGAAAGGGGTATGCACGTGTACTAGGAAACGATGAAAGACGTCTGGGTATCATAGGAACTATGATATGAACATTTCATCGTGACGAGATACATAGGTATACTACGACAACGAAGACAGTAAAATACAATAAGATACGGAAACGGTGAAGGGGACACTGCAGAAAAGGCAGAGACGGAGCGACGGCCCGGGACTGATTGACGGATGGACAGTACTCGGGATGTGGACGCGATGCGTTCCTTACACAGCAGTCCACAAAATATAGATAAACTGTATTCCATGATTTTAGATCACCCGAAAAAAGAGAGAGATCATGCACGCAAAATCCAAACCCATCAAGATCAGTGAGGTTGGTCGTCTCGGCACGCGGCGCGCCATTCAATCCATGTTCAGCCACATGTCAAGAAGCTTGGGGAAGTTGGGCGTTCCGAGGCCCGTAACGGGGTCCCAACCTTGACTGGTGTTAAAACCGAGCGTGCCACAACCAGGGTTAGTGCCGTCGGTGATATCATTGAAGCCATCGGCAAATTCGGCGGAATAGATCTGTCGTCAAATGTCAACGGACCTGTTTGTGGTCGATCTAGATGCAATAAAAATAACATACGACAGGGTTGATGAAACCGATGGGGCTTTTTCCTGCATCGATGCGGGCATCATTGACCATCGCGAGCATGGCTCCCACGACCGGCGACGAAGCGGAAGTACCATAGACGTGCTCAAACGCACCGTCGACCTGGCCATTTACAGCTTGTTAGTCCAAGTTTGCAACGAATCATTGGCCCTGACTCGGATTAGCTTACTGCAACCACATAATTTGCACCGTTTGCAGAGATATCGGGGAATGCACGAGACTACAAAAGTTTCCGCAGGTTAAAATAAAACATACGGACAGAGAGCACATTCAACCTACCTTTCCGGTCGAGTTCCAGATGTTGCCAGGGTATGTAGGAGGATTGTTCTTCAAGTACCTGTCAACAGCACCCTCCTGGTATTTAGGCAACGCAAAGTAGTTGCTGAATCCACCGCTGGAGTAGATGCGTTCTTGGCAGGCAACCTCCCCATCCGAAATACTCTTGCCTTCGCTAAGCTGAGTGGCGCCGACTGAAGTGACATAGGGACAGGTAGAAGGGAACATTGGGTTGAAAATCTTGCCTTCTTTCGTTTCAGAGCCTGGTCAAAACATCTTCGATGAGAGCGTATCCCCTCAGCAGAAGACGAACAGTACCGTCTGGATTTCGACAAATATTGCCGTTGCCCGCGACGCCATTGTCTCCAGAACTGTACAAGACAGTGATACCCATGAGACCGAGCTTGGCATACTCGGCACACTGACGTTCCGCATAGAAGACTGTTAAATCAGCCTCGTTGTATGCGTAGGATGCAGAGATCACGTTGGCAGGTGTGACAGTTCCGCAATTCTGAGGACCTGTCAAGGGACAATTTCAACTCGGAGAGGACACAAAATAGACGTTTCTCACTGTCATATCCACCAGGGCGGGTATCGGGATAAATAATATCCACACTCGGATCATCACCATTCTCAAAGGAGCAATAAGAACCATCAATTGCATCAAGAAAGTTGTTGAAACTGGCACCTATGCGAGCCCAATCTCGGTCAGAAAACTCAGAAAGCGTGAGTGTTACACGATTCAGTCACACCTTCGATAAAATCACCAACTTGGTACAAAGTAATCTTTTGTTTCGAGGTCACTAGGTTCATGGCATACTCAAGATCTAGGTCGGACTCTCTGTTGATCGAAGGTGATCCCGTAGGGTTAAGCGCTCCTAAAAGACACGATTCAGCCTGTACAGCTTGAGCAACATGTTGATTCAGTGTACGCACCGCCGTCAATGGAGACCATAACAGGGCTGACGCCGTCAAGGTCTGATGAGAAGTTGCTAGCGAACATGTTGAGATCCTCTTGACGGTACGATTGCGGGGTATACTCGACTAGGTGCTACTTCAAACAGTGCTCATTTGAGAGTTTGCTATACTCACCAATACCATAGCTGTTTTTCTCAGGCGCGCGCGGCTCATAGTCGAACCCATACAGCGCACGGAGACACAAAGGGGTGATGTTAATGTCACAGTCAGTGAGCTGATCCGTGTAGGTCCAATTGAACACTCCTGTCGTCGTCGGACCGTTGCCACTGCCAGGGAAACCAACGGGCGGGACTGAGCGGCCAGCATCGGAACGCTTGGGCAGCTTGACATCAAAGTGAACCGTAGGTGTTACGAAATCGACATGCTGCGTCAGGTGCTCGGGAAGGTGGTAGCTCTCACAAGCTAAACATGCGCAGCAAATCGGCTATTTGAACCACAGACTTTTGAGAAAAAATATATCACTCACCGACATGTTCAACACCGGTCTCGTGCCCGTACACATTGTAGTTCGTTTGCAAGAGCTCCTCCGCTTCCATGACGGTCACCTCAAACTCTAGCCAACCTCCCGATGAAGATAACCTGATTCGGTGCGATTCGATCCCACTCCCCAGCAACCAATCCCGCACGACATCGACTGACTGGCCACTCGGAGCAAAGGTCGAGGCAATTTTACCTGCCGACCAGTGCCTACCATAGTTGGGAGAGTTTGGGTGAGAGACATCATAGAGGAATTCATCGAGTTTCTCGATGTTGGACTGCGCTAGAGCGAAGCGGAGTGGAACGACGGCAGACATGTCGTGTTTGCGAGCTAGCTTCCATCCTGTCGGAATGTGTGAGCGGCGTTCATGTAGAGTCCAGCTGGAAAGGATCGGATTGGAGCTGACAGCAACTCCGAGAGACAATAAAACGAATGGCGGGATAAAGGAGCGCATCTGGTGAATGTGATAATGAAACACACCTCGGATACCTTGTAACCCTCTATAAATGCGCTCCCCGCCGCTCAAAAGGAATCATCCCGGGAATC
>JBBPQC010000179.1:0-32344 GCA_038092295.1 Leccinum arenicola | reverse complement strand
ATGCATTATTGGAGGATTTGCATGGCTTTTATGATTTAAAGTGGATGAAATGACAATGTTAGAGGGTTTTTGGGGTAGTCTTACCCTGGTCTAACCTTACCTGTATTAGATTAGACCTCTTAAAATGCAGTCGAAATGCTCTAGTTCGTTTCCCTTGCACATCGCGTCTCCAGAACTCCGTGAGAGAGCACCATAGTCCCGCCTCATCAGGAGGTAGGTTGGTCACAAGGCCTTCATGAAGTGGAAATACTTACCAATGACAAGGATGGACCGATGAATTGGACGGATGGTTAGATGGAGGGCATCCGTCTGTCTGTGGGGTCAGAGACGACAGCATATAAAGGTAGGTTCGACCATATTTGACCATGTTGGACGCAGTGTGACCTTGTTCGACCTTGTCCGACCTTGTTCGACAAATATTCGACCATGTTCGACGCATGTTCGACCATGTTCGACACATGTTCGACCATGTTCGACGCATGTTCGACACATGTTCGACCATGTTCGACGCATGTTCGACACATGTTCGACCATGTTCGACCATGTTGGACACAGTGTGACCATGTTCGACCATGTGCGACCATGTGCGACGCGTGTTTGACACATATTCGACGCATGTTCGACACATGTTCGACCATGTTGGACGCAGTGTGACCATGTGCGACGCATGTTTGACGATGTTCGGTTTGAGAACATAATGGCCAGTAGACAGTAATTCATGGAATTCATGTATATACATCGTTTTGTGTGGAAATGGTTGTTTTAACCTTCAGAGGGTACAGGAACATTGCGGGAATACACCTTAGCCTCAGCTATCTGTATGACTGAGATACATATGGAACGCCCTAGAAAATGCGTCAACAATAGCGGTCTGGTCGTTTGACCCCATCGTCCTCAGCCACAGACTTGCTGTGGTCGTCCGCTCGATCTCATTGACGAAGTAGCTTGGCTCGCCAGCTTCATCAAACATCAACCCAATATCTATCCGGCAAAAGACAGACATCGAGTTGCATATTCCCTCCACCTTGCCCTCCCTGACAGCTAGATCATGGAAGACGGTGCCCACAAAGTCATACATCTCCACGGCGCCTTCTTCATGCGATGAATGATCTTGTTGGGAAGGATTGACGAATGTGTCATCGGTGATCGTGATTTCACCTCGTTTGTATTTTGCCCAAATGTCCCTGTAATTTATTCGGTCGACGCATCGCACAGAGGCATTACATCCAACTTACCTGATCTCTCTTTTCGTATAAAACGAAGTGACCGGCTGAGCAATCCAGCCGTAGCAATGTTCAATATCCTTAACCGTATGAACGGTACTGACGATCTGTCCACCCACTAAAAAAAATCTCCATTCTCCTTGCTTCAGCAGGGTCGGGATATATTCCTGGCATATCCAGGTTTGATCCGTAGACGTAGTGAGTTCTTTGATACTGTCCCACGTACGACAGGCAGCAAGTTCTATCTTGCGCTGTGCTGCATCAGCTGTATCGTCTGGAACAGATACCTCTGGGAGTAATACGTGATCTCCGCAATCACTGTGACTGCGTTTGAGGACTCCATCGACGGGTATAGGTTCGCCATCATGGATGACCCTTGTATACGGCCGATTCCAACAGTGCGCTGCAGCGATTTCATCAAGAAACGCCGTTGTCTGTTGTTTACGTGCCGCGAGCTGTACCTGTGCTTTGGGTGGCCAGATCTTTACCGCGGTTCCGAGGAGCTTCATGTTGGACTCGAAAGACAGCACAGCGTTCTCGTCCAGACCATAATCAGATCTGTCATCCAAACTGTAGGTAGCGGGTTAGTGATGATATCAATGCGATATGTCCCATATGCACCTGACGCCGATTGTATCATCCAGACCACCGACTATACAGTCCATTGAGCCCAGCAGGTTCCATCCCTCCGTGTGTTGCGATGGCGAACATGCTATCATCTTGAAGTCCGTCCAATTCATGTAGCTGATGTTGAACGTTTTGCTGTCGCGTTGCTTGTGCTCCGACATGCAGAGCATGGTCCACAACTGATTAAATGATTCTCGTCAAGGATACATCTGAATAGTTTGCTTTAGGTTGCTCACCCATTCCGTGATATCTACCCTTATCTCATCCTGAGGCACGTCTTTCTGTTGCGTCTCTGCAATCATACACGCTCTCGTCAAGTGCTTGACTGCTTTGTATTGATCCAGTGTGATGTTGCGGGTAACCCAGCCTAGGTCGTTACCGGGATGTTCATCCCTCTCACGGCTTGGGTCTGGGACATAGAGAACCCGAAACGTCTTGTATTTCCCAATACTGGCTGGTGAGGCTTGAGAGGACGTCGACCCAACGCTTGGGATAGTCCGCAATGGTGGGCGCACGCCCCCACTTTCATTGACCATCGATGAGACACGTCTATTACATCTGCATCAGCATCGTGATGACTATCATAGAAATTCCACTATACCCGAGCTTGGTCTTCAGGTAGTTGCAGAGGAGGTTACGTTTGGAGTGCTTCATGGCAAAGGATGGCGAGCCTTTCACCATAAATTGTGGAAGGCGCCGTGGCCGAAGGGTAAGTCCCTTATGCTGCTCGCCATCCATGTCCGTGCCATCGTTGACATCGCCTGCATTGTCAGGACCATCGATGACACATCTGCAATATGTAAATCAGTATCTCGATGGCTATCGTTGCACCTGCACTGTACCCCGGCTTGGTCTTCAGGTTGTCGCAGTCGACATATAGTTTACTGAACTTCTTGGTGTGCCTTTTGTGTGAGGTTAACGAGGAGTAAGGAGGGGAGTGTTGGGGTTGATCGATGACACATCTGCAATATGTACATCAGTATCTCGATGGCCATCGTTGCACCTGAACTATACCCCGGCTTGGTCTTCAGGTTGTCGCAGTCGACATATAGTTTGCTGAACTTTGTGTGCATAGTGTGTGAGGTTAACGAGGAGTGAGGAGGAGAGTGTTGGGATTGACACAGGTGCGTTCCACATAGTATTGTGGACTTGAACGCCGATGCTTAAGTAGTAATTCCTTCTGTGGTCTATGCGAGATGCTTTGATAACAATGGATCGCAAACAATAAGAAAGGTGGAGGGGCTCGAAAAGGGGCACAGTGGAAGACAAAAGCGCGCATTCAATATATTCAATACATACGAAGAAATGACTAAGCAAGTTCTCAAACGGTTTCCTTTTTAGGTAATGAGAGGAAAGGAGAGGAGATGATCGAGGCAGCGCCTCAAATCAGGAAGTCCATAGGCCTATAGATCATGTTATATAGAATACATGCAGTAGAAATGCTCTGCTTCATTTCGCTTGCACATTGCGCCCCAAGAACTCTATGAGAGGCGATCGAAGACGCACATGAGATTATGAAATGCACGGCCCACGGGTAAACAGATTAGATTAGAATGAAGTACTTCCGTTCAGTCGTTTGCATGTTTACATATTTTACTGCGAGTGAATGATTGTGTTTACAGTGAAGCCCAGCAGGAAACATCATGTATAATTTCGAGGCAGTGTGTGAAGTAGGCGATGTAAATCAGCAGTGGCGGAGGACATAGTAGTAGAAGCAGCCGATGCGAGGTGCACATTAGGGACATCAGGGCCAGATGTCTTCTTGCGTTTGACCGCCCGTTCTGTGGGGAGCAGATGCAATGATCAGCAGATGCGCGGAAACACATAATGAGACAAACTTGGAGATCTTGTTGGATGTGGTGCCTCAGGCCTTCCCTCTTTAGATCCCGTGGAGGATACTGTTAACCCACGCTCGCGCTTTTTTGATTCCAACATCGCGAATACACGCTGAGGGGAAAGAGAGTTATGTGTCACTACAGCAACGGTTGCCTGTCCAACCAGGCCTATGAGACTCGCATAGTTCTCAGTATCTATGCTTGGTTCATCATCCTCGTCCATGTCTTCTGCTTCAACGACCTCATCAAGCATCGAGCATGGATGCCTGGTTAGGAAAGTGGAGTTCGGGGCGACTGTCAGAAAGTCAAACATGATCGTGGATTTTGATTTCTTTGAAATGCATGGTATGGACGAAAGAACTCACACAAATCACTAGAGGAACTCGGGGCCAGTGGGGTGGATATTGATGGGGCATCCGATATGAACTCTCCAGAAGAATTGACAGGGAGGTCGTTGTACAGTTCAGAGGATATTGATGGAGTATCCGATATAAATTCTCCACCAGAATCAACGGGAAGGTCTCGGTACAGATCAGAGGATATCGATGGAGTATTCGATATGAATTCTCCATCGGAATCGACGGGGAGGTCGCTGTAGAGTTCAGAGGATATCGATGGAGTATTCGATAGAAACTCTCCACCATAATCAACTGGGAGGTCTCTGTAGAGTTCAGAGGTTATTGATGGAGTATTTGATATAAATTCTCCAGCAGAATCAACGGGGAGGTCACTGTACAATTCAGCGGATATCGATGGGGTGTTCGATTTAACGACTTCGCATCTGGAATGAGCAGGACATTCGCTGCACAATTCAGAGGATATCGATGAAGTATTCGATATAAATTCTCCACTGGAATCCACGGGGAGGTCACTGTAGAGTGCGGAATCCTTGATGCCATCAATACTATGTGGGTAAAGGCAGACTCCACGCCAATGACATACCCTATCAAAGTCCTCGACGATTTCATCCTCCGTGCCATCAGATGACGGAGGACCGTCCATATCTGATCCCCGTACAACCTTTACATTCTTCTCCCCTGCCTCCATCTGTGTCGGCAGTGCGTATATCCATCGTGCATACTGAGTACCCAGCTCCTTCATGTATTTCAGCGACTCCGCCCTGGTCAGAACGCCGAGTGAATGTTCCATATTGTATGCCATCCTAAACTCATCCCCGTCATATGCGGAACCGATGTTATCTCGGATGATGATGTGCAGACGCTCCGCAGGATTCGTTGCCAACTCTGGATTGAAAAAGAGCGTGGGTGTCTCCATGGTGCGCTGTCGGTACGCATTGACGTTCATTGCCTTGGATGCCGTGAGCGAGATCCGTTATGTGAAGTCCAGAAGCACTCACATCAACTAATGCGCGCAATGCAGACTTGACGTCATCGTCAAGGCGTGGACTGTCACGGGAGTGTGCTTTCCATGTAGGATCATGCCACGCAACGCGCATTTCCTGAACAGCATCTACAATTGTTTGTACTTCGCGCTGCTGCGATCCAAGTGCATGCTCCCGCCGAAGTCGCTGTGCCTCTATTTTGATATTGTGTTTTGCAAGACCTCCAGATGGAACGATGGGATATATACCATCTGCCCAGGTGATACATCCTGTTGGGGAGTCGTGGCCCTCGGTGAATACATTTCCCGACTTACATGATGAAATGTATTCTTCCAACGTTGGCGTATGCGGCTCCACTCTCTGGCCGGGGTCCTTTGGAATCAGTGTGGTCGCGACTGCCTCCTGTGCGCGTATACGGATTGTTGCGGCTCCGCCATAGGGGTGGCAGAGGATGATCTGGTGTCGATAGGAAGTTATGGTGCTAGATTCAGCAATCGCCGCAGCGGAAAGATACCCCGTCACAGGAGTAAACGAGTGAGAATCGATGTCTAACCACCACTCCCATGCCGTCCACTCAATCAGTCCCAGGCCACGCATAGGAACATGTGGGCGGTTCTTCGTCAATCTGGAGACCTTCTTCCATGGTCTATCGAAGTTAGGCAGCCAGCGAGTGAAGTCGAGCCTCCGTGAATTTTGATGTCTCCTGTCCTGCTTGCTCCTTCTAAGTAGTGTGCATATCGCTTCCCATTCCTCGTTCAACATGATGAGTGCATTATGTTTCTTCGACACACTCGCCTTGAGAATATGGGCGTTCTTTTTGCGTTCTCCCTTGTTTTCGGTATCATCCGGGTCTTTGCTTGCCACTCCTTGGTCGTCAACCCATCCACAACTATCATCAAATTCGTCCTCGTCATCGCTTGACGGTTCTGCGTTCTTCTTTCCACCTGCCTTCATTGCGCCTGTGCCTTTGCCAGCTTCTCTGCTTCTCTTTGTAAAGCGTGTCGTTGCCACACGAGCTGCTTGTAATTCAGCTGTATCGAGACCATTGGGTTTGACACCAAACATCGATAGAAGCTTCCTCGTGTTTGTAATCCGAGGGACAATAGACACCTCCTTCAGTTGGAGTTCCATGTGGATGAAGGATGCATAATCATTCCATACCACATACATAATCTGATGATAATTTGTCGTGGTGTGTGAATGAATGATGGCAGGTTAAATCAACGTAATTAAGACTAACCCCTTGTACCGCGATGGCACGAGCTTCCTCTTGAATCTGACGATGACATTGTATCGCCCTCACCAGTGCGGCTGTCGCAGACCCAGGCATCCACGACCTCCCAATCACGGGTACCATATCAATTAGGGGTTCCCACCAACGAGCAAACTATATCATAATGCAATGATGTGTGTGTCAGTGATTACTATTTCAGAACAGATCAATCTATCTCGCATTATGAACTCACCTCCTTCAGAGCCTCGTCGATCACTTCTAGCTTTCTCACCATATGTGTGTACACACTCCTTGACATGAATGGAACCAACATCAACGACGACTTCTCTTCCTTCCCATTGATGGCTATGAACCTCAACACCTTCAGCTTCGCCACACACCATCTAAATGGATCAAAAGCATCCAGCTGATCCCCGTTGATCGATGTGTTCATTTTTGCGATTTTCGCAATGACTTGCGGCAGTCTCTGGATCAGGTCCTCCCAATATGCGTCCATCGCCACCTTCCACTGTTCTGAACGTTGATTAGCAAAGTGTTCATCTGCCTTCGACCCCTTCCCCAAGTGCTGCACGAACGCATCATCCATATATTGCCTTATTCCGCACCTTGACCCCTTCAATGTAGCCTGAGCTTGCTGCATTGATCTGTAGATCTGGCGCAATTCAATACATGCTGCCGTGGCCTCTGTTGTATCCTCGTCCTTCCCTACCTCGATCAGGCGATCCACTTCCCCTTCGTCCACAGGGACGTAGTTGAAGCATTGCCGCATGTAATCCTCCATCTGGTTTGTCATGTATGCAAGGATCTACCATACTTGTTAACACATCATCTTCAATCATTTCTTTACTTACCCCTCCCGATGTCCCGAGCATCGTCTGGTGGAAACGACGTAGTTTCATGTCGACATTCCCATCGAATATGTGAGTCTCCATTGGTTCGAAGCACTCCATGATGCTCCACACATAGTCTTGAGACAGTAGTTCCACCCGCATGGCCGCAGCACCCTCGATTCCATCTTTCAACTCTACATCTCGGTACGTCTTGTTTTCTGCCTTTAGGATTCTGAACGAATTCAATAGTCCCTCTTCAGGGGTCTGGTGGTACATGATGGTCAAATATGTCTCGGATCATATTCACGGACTGTGTCTGACGTTCACTGTAGGTCTACCGATCTGGTCGGTTTCTCCTGTTCCCCGTTGGTCCTTGTTTGCACATGCCATGTGTGTTTCGAATACTGCAGTCGTCGTGGTCGTGGTGTGTCGATGTATAGCTGCAATAATTCGGTTCAAAAATGAGGGCAATGGAGGCAAAATGAGTACAGAATGAACATAGATCGTTCGATGGAAAACTTCCTTTTATCTCGGAATCAGATTCCATCAACCTAACCATTTTAGGGACGGAGGTGTGCTAACGCATCACGTGTTGTTTATGCCTGTTTCACTCATTTCGGCGATTGCCTTGTTTTATGGTTTTGTTTCAAGACCATCACTCCTGGCGGTTACAAAACACATTACATGGAGTCAAAATGGTCTACTTCATTTCGCTTGCACATTGCGTCTCCAAAACTCTATGAGAGAGCATCATATTCCCGCCTAATCAGGGTAGGTTGGTCACCAAGGCCTTGATAAAGTTGAAATACTCACCAATGGAGATTGTCCTCGTCTTCCACCTCACTAATGTACCATTCATCTTCCGATATATTACCCTGCATTTCCATGACCCTTTCCCGTTCCTTTTCCTCTCTCCTTTGTCGTCTCATTTCCTGTTTCCTTTCCTTCCGGCGTTTATTCTTAACCCGACGTTTAGCCGTCTTCGTTTCGGGAACGCATGCATCATCCTGTACGCCTTTATCGTCTTGAACCTCGACATTTGGTTCTGTGAGCTCATCGTCGACTATGGTAAGCCATCAGAAAGGTATGATGAATGTGAAGTATAATTAATACACACCGGAGTCTCGTTGGACTGGGGGGTTATAGAATCGTTGCATTTCGAACAACAGAACTTCTGCATTTTCGAATGTTTGTTCTTCCGAGCGGAGGAAGAACTTGTTTTTCTTTCCAGACCATATAGGTCCTAGAGAGGAATGGTAGGAGTCCCAATCTGATACACATTATCGATTGAGCAATGGGTTGGATGGGCATGCTCACCGTAATGGTCGGTATCATGGTCGGGCCCGGCTTGAAAGGCATTTACATTTGTAGGCTCGTGGCGGCCAATCCAATACTCTATGGTGAGGTACTCATCGAAGGTCTTGCTGCGCAAGTCTGAATTCATCACAGTGGAAGCTTTCAATTCACGTATAGTAGAGTTGAAAACTTCATCCATGTACCAGAGGACCATGGTCAAGTTATCGGTGAGGGTGCTGTGAATTTGTAATTGTCCCGCATATAGCAAGACCAAGCGGATTGCCGAATCCCTCCAGAGAAACGCAGCGATGGTTTTCTGATATATCGTAGGGATGATCAGCTGGGAGTGGCCAGGTTCCAGGATTAGTTGACCCCGCTGTGTGAGGATGTAATCCCGTTCGATGTCAAGGAGATATGAAAGCTTCCTTGCATTTGGAACTGATTTGGGGAACAGCAGAGCGGCCATTTCTCTGGCTATGAGTCTAGAATAGAAGATGATGATGAAATTCTCATGCCATCATGGGTCTTTATATTTAACAAAGGTGCAGATTATGTCATGAATTACTGCAGAAGGTGAGGCAGTCACTCGTCAACATAACACGACGAATGACACGTAAACTTAATTATGTACTGACATGTGTCCTGGTAAAGGTCGACGACTACATAAAGGATCAAGAAGAATCTTACACAATGGTTGCGATAGTGATCAACGAAGGTACGTCGAATTATTTTTCACGATATAGTCGACGTGCAGCTCGTATAACCATTCATCCCGTATGATTGGATCACGACGCATTTAATAAACAGCGAGCCACACCTCGATGCATGCCTGCGAGGCAGTGACCGAAGTGATTCTACATAGACGGCACCGTATCGCATGCCTGTGATCGTTCAGGTGTCCGCACGGTTACCGCAACTGTCGCCTCTTTGTCGTTTCCTTTGTGGCTGTCGTTCCTCCTCTGTTCCGCACCTGTTTCCGCCTTGCTCTCCTCACTGTTCGTATTCAACACCTACGAGATCACCGTCCTCTTCCTCGTCCCCGTCCTCGGCCATCGCACCTCTGCCATTACCGTGATGGAGGTGTTCCTCGAATGTGTAGCCAACTACGATTGGCTGTTAGACAAATGTCACGGCGGAAAGAGAACACATCACAGTCGTCGTCATTAGCCATGGGTGGATCATAAAACATCATCATGTGCTCTAGGAGAATCATGGCGATCTCCTCAGTCCGGTCGTTGCTACTTAAGGTATACATGTAGTCGGCTCCACTCCAAAACCCACCGAGGGATTGCTCGTAGGATTTCCAATCTATCGGTGAGAAGATGAGCGACACTCCAACAACAGCAACGGCGACTCACCGCATTCATCGAGTCTGCTACGATCCAAGTTCCGATCGTTTGTTGATCGGAATTTTGTAATGTTTTTGGGTTCATGTCGCCGCGCCCAGTATTCGATCAGAAGGTAGTTGTCGAACGTGTCGTTACGGAATGTAGCGATGTCTTCCGGAGAGTTATCGTCCATCACCGAGGCGGCGTCTCGAACGATAAGATTGAATAAAGTATCCATGTACCACAATACCATCTTGAGGTTATCTGCCAGGATCTCAGGGATGTCGAGCTGGTTCTCCAAACTAAGGACACAGCGGATGGCTTCTTCTCGCCATATAAAACGTCGCATGTCATCGAAATAATGATCGGGTAGGTGGCATACAGTGAACCCGTTGAGTTCCACACAAAAGCGAGATGGATCTCTGTGTGTGCTGAATCCCTTTTTGAACCCGAGCAAGCGTTTGACCTTTGCGGCGCTTGGAATGTGATCTGGGTAGTGGAAAGTTGCCATTGCAGAGTGCGTTGTAGTGGGATCCGTATGGATGATGTGAGATCAGACGTATCGATGAGGGTAGATCAATGATCCGTGTTGATTGAAAATAAAAGTCCTTATATAATCTGCTGACACGTGGATTACCTTATGCGGTGAATCTTCGATCGTCTCCCAGGGTCTGGCGGCGCAATGTATAAGCGAAATGAAACGATGCATGTTACCTGCATGTATTCTATTTTAAACCCAGATGACGTTTTTACTTCATGCGAACCTCCATTTGGATCCATATATTATCGAGTCGGTATTCAGTGGTGGTGCTACTACTCTATACCAGCATCTGCGGTTCTTCATTCTCAACAATGTGGGAGGCCAAGATAAGACTGGAAGACCCCCGCGAACGAGACTTGGGATAGAGGGTATTGGGGAGGGGATGTTATTAACGTGGTCGAACACGAGTCGAACATGAGTCGAACAGGTCGAACATGAGTCGAACATGAATCGAACATGAGTCGAACATGGTCGAACATGAGTCGAACATGAGTCGAACATGGTCGAACATGAGTCGAACATGGTCGAGCATGGTCGAACATGAGTCGAACATGGTCGAACATGAGTCGAACATGGTCGAGCATGGTCGAACATGAGTCGAACATGGTCGAACATGAGTCGAACATGGTCGAGCATGGTCGAACATGAGTCGAACATGAGTCGAACATGAGCAGACCCTTAGTTTAGGCGATACCTGATAAAGATTGAGGGTGATATATATCTCCGCCAGAGCCATGTGCAGCGACGCATGGCAACTCGAATAATATATCGAGACCATGCCCGTGACGGTCCCGGACTCGGCCGTTATCCCACTAACATTTTTCGTTCTTAGGGACGACGGGACGTCATCCCAACCAAAGCTTGTGGACAGTCACAACCCCTTCTGTGGCGTTCACGACGTATCATAGCCACCCCCGATATAGCACGAATACCCATGCCACTATTTGGATATCATGCTGAATGCAGTGTGCGACCTGTAGCACATTATATGACTGCTATTACTACCCTCGGTCTGGCCTGCAATGCCGGACTATATACGAATAGTGTACGCGCAGTAGATTTACTTGGACATGCCATCGGACATGCGCGACAAACGTGGAGAGGGGACGAAGGCCACGAGGGAGCACTGCCACACAACGCCAAATGTATTTAATCGTTATATGGCTCACCACCGACACGATTCTACATTACCACCTCATCCTTGACATCCTCTCCCAAATTGCACGCCTACCTATCTTTGATCTTCCTCCACATGGCACCGAACAAAGAGCGGCTTTGCATTGGGCTATTCGCGCGCGGGGGTGTGGGGTAGGTTCATATTAGCTATAATCAAACGAGACGCGGTGCTAACACAGGAATGTAAGGTACCACTGGGCGCTCGTCATATGTCCCAAGGTCGTACGGAAGGCTAGCGACAATGGAACCATTCTCCATGCAAAGACCGTCATCCGGGAGGGTGGGGTACAGGAATGGGCTTGCGAGGCGAAGCCTATCATCATGGGCGCCACGGCGTCGTCTCTTACACGTCTTTGCATTGCAAAGATCGTGGATACGGAGCGCTTACGAGAGACATTAGCCAGTGTCCCAGTGCGACCTGAGGTCCCAGGATGGACCTGTAAAGCGTGGGTCAGGGAGGCATTAGAAACGCTGAAACCATTGCAGGAAGCAGGGGATGTGTTGGGAACGGCCGTGCTCGATTGGGAGACGGTTCATGATGTGGCGATAGAGTATACAAAACGTAAGACCGAAGAGGGACGCTTCTCGCGGAAGGGAGCTTGGGACCTTACGACTGTAGCAACATGGGATATACTTACGAATCGGGAGATAGTGCCCTGATATGTACATACTAACTATATACATTCCAAATTTGTTCAAGTAGTCCAAATGTCGAAACATGTATATAAAAAGACGTATGATGTGCACTGTGGAATATTGGATAAGAGTATCTAAAGGGGACCTTTGAAGGGGCTCGATGTTGAATGGTATCGTAATCCAGATCACATACAATATTCGCTCAGACCATATCAAACCACGGAAATTGCCCAAAGTATTTCAGTCGTAGGGCTTCCATCTCAACCTCCGGTCGCATTGGTTCCAGGAAGCTGTCCGCCTCTTCCTCCAGCCAGGTATTCATCGGGCTTGCTTGAAGGCGTGCCGCAGTATATTCCCAATAGATAGGGTACCATCCGGCAGTTTCCCAATCTATGATGCCAACCACGTTATCTCCATCCACCAGAATGTTGTAGGTACTGAGGTCGCCGTGGGTGAACACTGGCATGGGCCAAGGTCGTTCCTGCAGGCGAATCATATCGCTTATTTCTGGATAATTCTCTGGAGGGGTCTTGATGTTATTTCGGATAAACAGATGGAACTCCTGGATACAGTCAAACGGCCCAATGGTGAGGGATGTCCCAGCGAACCGCGAGTCATAGAGCGGTCCTCCCATGGCATTTGATATACAGGGTCCTGGTGCAGGAATGTCCCGCATTTCAGCCACCATGTTCTTCAACTGGTCGAAGATCCTCCTTTTGGATTCGTCGGATCTCGTTGACCACCCACGTGCTACTATCTCGCCCTCGATCCTATCCATCAGAATGTATGTACAGCCGTCATGTACAAATGCGCAATGAACCTTTGGAACTGGGATGGATGTGTGTGTGGCTATGAATCGAAGGGTGAAAGCCTCAGACAACTGCACGAGGTGTCCGTATTTGACGCATAGCCTTTTAGTGAGAAATAGGATGTTTCCCCGTTGATGACGAAATATCCTTGTGACCCTGATGGCCGCTATTAAGGCAGTTTTACGGAATTTGTTGGGATCTCCAATATCCATCTGTTCTCGTTGCCTATAGCCATGACGTCAGCATTGGTGTCGAATTCAAAATAATACTTATGGAGTATTGGGAAGTACCTTTTACGGATGGCCTCTATACCTGTAATTGCACCTGTGTGGCTTCTGAAGATATCACAGTGCCCCTTGGAGGCAATGACAGAAAGATGAGTTCAGATAGAACAATGATAGTGTATTCGGGTGTGGCCGAAGCTGTTTGTATATATACAGGACACCGTGGGAGCGGATGACAAAGCTAAATGATATGTGACAGATTGACACATTTTATCACGTGCGCATGCAGTCGTCGTTGTCATTCAACATAGCATGTACATTCAACCAGTAGTAACATATGAAGGCTGTACGGTGAAAATTACAACTTGAAATAATACGTTCCTTGTTAGACTATCAGATACAAAAAAAGAAACAACCGATAATACATCTATGACAGTAGCACACTCAGAATTTTGGCGAGACTGCACTCAGGGCCTGGATCCCACCAATGGCCTTTCTGTAGCTCCACGGCCGCATCCGTGATCTTGAGCCCATCCTTGAGTTTGTCGACGATCTTCATCGCCGCAGTCCGCTCTCCCTGCATCTCACGCATCATGATATCCTCTTGAAGGATCGTGGGGGCCGTCTCCATGAACTCCAGTGTCATGTAGTCTTGCGCATGTTGCATCAAGACTATGAGGGCCAGGGTTGACCTTCTATAGAACACTCCTGTCAATCCAAAGTGAGTATGTATTTGGATGTGATGATACTGCCAGTGGGCACGTACGCGATTTGTCCTGTGCGAGGACAGGAAGTCCAAGAACCATCCACGTGACATAACGCAGGATGGAAGGATGCTCCGAATTAGTGGCGATCCTGAAGGCCTCCATGCCCTCTTCGCCAGGGATCTGTCGCGAGTCGTACCGAAATGCGAGCTCCGTGAGATGCATTGTCGCATAGCTCATGAGATGGCCACCCGAGGTAAGGCCATTCTGAGGAGTATATACGACATGGGCGACTCCGGGGGGTTGAATACTTGGGGAAAAATTTCGGGTCAGTCATGTCATGTAGAGGGTACAACAGGTCCGAAGATGACTTACAGCGTATCGCCCCTCTCGAGCACTACTGCCCCGAATGGTCCGTCCGTCAGTCTTCCCTCCAACCCCTCCAGGAATAAACCGTCCCAATCCCGATACAGTGACTTACGATCGGCGTCCGCCGAGCCATCTGTGTCGACATACACCCAGATCTTGCTTCCGGATCTGACCGTGGTGTATGTGCTGAATCCGCACGCATCGTGATGCGCATAGGTGAGGAACCCCCCGTGGGTCATCAGGTCCCACCCTCGCACACGCTCTGTATCTGCAAGAATGGTCTGTACGCCTGTGTACTCTTTTCCGGCGTTGTCGCCAGTCTTGGCGAGATGTACTTCATTCATCGTCGCGGATCTTGCGTTTACGTTGTCAGACAAGGGCCTAGATAGCCATCAGCATCGTAATAATTCCAGCGTCATTCGCGGACTCACCGTAGGAAGATTGGCACATCCGGCTGCAGGTTGGGGAGGTCCAGTAGGTTGAGGCACTCATTTGGATCCTCTGCGAGAGCAATGAAGCGCTCCATCGTGAGCGTGCTGTGGATCTGCGAGATATCACCCTTTTTGCCCTTTCTCTGTTCCCTTCCGCGCTTTGTGGCATCTGTATAAGGGTTTGGGTATCTCCGAAAGTAGTAGTAAATTTGAAAGTGACATACCTTGTACCACTACCATCTGGTTCAATGTCGGACGATACAGCTGTATCGCCTCGGCGCTGAACTCGAGGACTGGATTTGGTTCCCACCCACGGACCAAAACCGCACATCCCTTCGATAACGACTCTTGAATCTTTGACGGTAGAGTCAGAAGTGCCCGTGCGTCGCGTGCATCATAGGCGAACTCCACTATCATCGGGCGGCCTGGACCATAGAGGGTGTCCTGTGCCCGTGGTGCCTGCGATATCTTGCGGACGGCATCGAGGTCCTTTCAGAGGACAACGAATAAGTGCATGCTTGAAATGTCTATCGATATGACATACCTTATCTGAGAACCATGGACCGTATGTAGTAACCCCTAGGAGGGGCCACTCTATGGTCGGCGCGTCCGGAGGGCACGTTATCCCTGTAATCAGAGATTGCAATGTCGGTGTGGCTGAAATATAGTGTGAGTTTCTATATGTCCTCGATGGAATGGGACCTACGTCGGCGACGCTTGGGTAGCACTTGGTCCTGATCCACACGAAGGGAATCTCCCTGGGTGTCGGTCGTGTTGGTGTCTGTGTCTGCGCTATGCAGCGCCTTGCGTTTCCTCCCTTCTGAGCCAGAGGCTTTACCGGCCGCCTTTTCAGCCTTCACCGCGCGCGCTGCTCTCTCTGGAGCCTTCCCCACCTTTACTTTGGCTTCCGCTTTGGGTTCCCGAGGTGCAACCCGGAGCTGGCGACCACCTGGCCTCTTGTCCTTTACAGAGTCACGTCAGGCGTGTGATCCAACCCGGATCCTATGAACCACTCACCTTAGGCTTCTCTACGTGTGGTAGCTGTGCCTTGGGAATCGGGTCCTGATTCTATGTCAGCCTTCCGTATGGTACCACTGCCAGACCGATAGTGCATACCTGTGCAATGCTGCGACCTGCCATCGGAACGTCGATTTGGGCTGCAGTGCGAATCCTCTGTAGCACTGCGGCCGTGAGGTCATCCTGGTTCCCTAGCTTCAGGTCACATCGCATGGACTTCACCTGGTCTGCGTTCCCGTCTTCGCTTTCTACCAGTCGCAGACCCTGTTCGGCGCACGGAGACGTGTACAGCTCCTCTCCATCGATGTCGAGTAGCAATGCCGTGGATGGAGTCCACAGCGTCCATTGTGCGGATTGGATGATCCAGATGGTGTTGGGACCGAGGTATAGGTCGCCCGAGCGATGCCCAGATGCTTCGACATTTGGTGATGGGCTATCGCCATAGGATACGGTAAGGACAACAGGGAAGGAATCGTTGGGAATGAGAGGATGAAGTCTTCCATTTTTTGTCGTCGAGGTCGATGGTTGGTGCTCCATGGTGGTCGTGATAAAGAGGCGGTTTGGTGCTCCACTCAGCTCTTGAACCCGCGCCACACAATGCCCAGATACATTTCCTAATTTGGTAATCACCACACCCCACCACGCAAATGGTACTGGATGTGGAGGGTTGGCACTACCAGCCCGGCAGCGCTAATCCAAATGCCGAATATGTGCTGGACATCTTTTACACAGATGTTCAACACATGTTCGATGTATGCTCGACCATGTTCGACGCATGTTCGACGCATGTTCGACCATGTTCGACACATGTTCGACGCATGTTCGATGCATGTTCGACCACTAATGATCCATGTTCGACCCCGTTCGAAGCTTGATTAGACATCTTGGGATTACGTAGACTTCAAGGGGGAAACTATCGGGACGTACATGCTAAGAGCATATGAAATAATACATTGATGTGTTAGCTGAAATACAATGCATGCGAAAGATGATAGTACAGAATGCACATGGCTACAAGATATAGGGATTCCGAATGTCCATCAACCACCGCTTGAGCACCATAGCGAATGTATCAGCGAATGTGCCCATGGTCCTTCCAACGAAGTGTAAGAACCATAGGCTTGTCAGTGGACTACGCTCAACTTCATTAACGAAGTACCGCGGAGGCGACTGTCCCGATGGGTCGATCCAAATTCCGATGTCCATACGGCAAAACACACAGAGGGATGGCTTGGCTCCTGTGTCCTTCGTTTCGCGCATGACAAGTCCCTTCCAGGCCTGCAGGACATAGTCGCAGAACTCCTTCTTGCCCTGCGTTCGAATCGGCGCCGTACCAGATTGTGGATTCAGGACCTTTTCGCGCAGCGCTGCGAGATCAATAGGCATCGGTTCAGATGCAATCAGCTGTCTGGAATATATCTGGGTTATTACTCAAATCATGTCCGCAAAATTTGGCAAACTCACGATAGTTCGTCCAAAGTAAGGAACGCGTCCGCCTCCTCGCCGTACCACTGCGATGAATTTTTTTCCTTCTTCCTGTATGTGTGGACCACCGCGATAATCCTACCCCCGATGACAAACGCTCGCCATTCACCCAGGATCGCTAGACTCGGGACGTACTCCTGAGCCATCCAGAACGTGCCTTCGCAGGTATTAGACTCTAGATGTTTCCACGTGCGCGTAGATGGAGTCGAAGTTGGTAGGATTACGTGGGATCCGCATTCGCTGTGACTTCTCTTCAATACGTCATCGGTCCCGATCTCGTCTCCTGGCTTCAGAATCTTTGTTCTTGGTGCATATCCCCCGGACGTTTGAGCGATCATTTGCAGGTGGCAGGACGTTGTCCACTTGTCGGCGGCACGACGGGCTAGCCTGATAGGAGGCCAGAATTGCGTTTGGCACGCGAGCTGAGCTATATGAGCGTCGTACGTTGCTATCGTGTCTTCCGTCATTCCGTACTTGTCATGGCTGTGGCCTTCGTCAGGGATTCTGGATACTCACATAGCTACCTGTTGAGACGTACCGTCGATCAGCTGCATAGTCAAACCCACCAATTATGCAGTCCATGTTAGCCAGCGTTGTCCATCCCTCCACGTGCCCAGGCGGATTAAGCACGATATCTCGGAACTCTGCCCACGGCATGAAGCTGACATCAAATGCTTGTCCCCCTTCGAAGTCATCGAATTTGAGCATTAGCCAGAGCTATTTCGGGTCACCGGTAGTCAGCGTCAGACACTCGGAGGAAATCATGATTAACAAATATTTCTCACCCATTCTGAAATCAATACTCGGACACCATCCCGGATTTCCCGTGCCTTGTGGAAAGAGTCACTTAGGCCCTTGATTGTCTCGTATTGTTTATACGTAATGAGGCGCTTCGTCCACGATACATTTCCGCCCGCATCATTGCGATTCATTTCGCGAGTTGGGTCTGGGACATACAGGATCTTGAAAGGTCGGTCTTCGGATGGTTCCAGTGGATACCATGTATTGGCGCTGCGCCAACGAGATCCGGATTCCTCAGAGGCTGTGGTTCCGGGAGTCCAGTCCATCAGGGAGTTCAAGCCTAGGGATGATGAAGACGATGCATCCTGTTGGTAATTGTATACGCCACTCAGCGTCCGGGTTGGTGCCTGCCCACGTCCCATCGTTTTGCGCGTCCGTGTAGCGGGTTCTAATGCCCTAGACGAGCCTCTTGATAGCTGGCCACTTGCGATGGATGGCGTAGATGACGGTAGCAGCTGGGTATCGACCTCGTTCTCGTCGTCGTCCATGCTATCGATCTCGATCTCCTCTTCGTCCATTGTGTCTCCTCCGTGCATCTCAATGTCCGAGTCACTATCGACTGGCGTCAGCAGGTGCATAAAATGGCGAAGTTGTGTGACTTACTGAGATTTTACCTTTGACCAATCTACAGATGCTAATCTCAGACGCTTCAGTTCTTCATCTGCCTTTATGCGCGGCAGAAACTCAATAATTTCATCCCGTGTGGGATGCCGAGTCCGACATTCCCGAGAGACCTCTGAATCTGCTCCATATCCGGGGCAGTCTTTGTCACAGTCTGGATGCAGCTTAGTGTCTCCAGCATGCCGCGCACACGCCCCACCATCCCTTATCCACAGTAGAGACGACTTATAGCCCTTGCATCCGCAGGTGTGAATACAAACCTCATAACCTGCGAGCTTTCGCGGTCGGCGTGCGGGCATGGTAGTGGAAGAGAGGGAAAGAGATACGCGTGAGAGTGATACCACACAGATGATATATAAGAGCAATCCCTGTACCCTAGAATTTGATTGTGATCGTGGACGAATTCTCAGCAGCAATGTGGAAGTGGACGTGTCCACATATTATGTAAGGTGGTTGAATCCTATTTCCTTTTTCGATCGGATCCACATCGACCCATATATAAGCGCAGAGCTTTAGACAAGCGATGCAGCACGACAGATCCACCACTCCAATGGCGACGCCCCACTACCCAGACCATGTTCCAGGCGACACAAAGCTTCGTCGCCTCCTCAAAACAACCCGGAGGGTCGTTACATACTCCGATTCACCTTTCTTCGCGGTCTTCAGCGATGGAGTAACCGTTTGTCGTCTGCCGCCTCGTTATCTCGACCACCTACGCCGCTTCATCTGGCGCGAAGCCGCTATCCGTCTGGTCCTGCAACACAGGAAAACCCTGGACCTTCCTGAATTACTGGAAGAAAACATCAAAATGGTCCTGTGGTACATGGACATCATCTTCGAGCGCTTGGTCACCGAAGCCAATAAAGAACGAAACACGGAGACCGCGTTCCGCAGCGATGTGTTCGAAAACTACCTGATCATTGAATTCTGGGTTCGCCGACATGAACCGAAGGCGATCACGAAGTTTAGAGCGACGAATGATCGTAACTTGGATCGCACTTCCCTTGACGATTGCGGTAAGTCCACTTTATCTATGTTTGTTGCGATATATTCATGATAGATAGATTGGGCCGTCTATGAGTATGCGCTTGGAGGGATTTGGACGGGTGCTCGCGTCCAATATACGCTCACGGACACGCAGAAGAACCCAAAAACTGTGGCGACGCTCGCAGAGACGATGAAGACATTCTATCAACCACCGATAGGGGTAGACGATGATTGTAAGTGTTTTCAACGTGTCCAGCATGCCGAGTATGTTTTAATATACATTGCAGATGGCTATACATTCAGGGAACACCTGGAAGAGCGCGTCAAGGTAGTGGGGAGTGATGAGGAGTCCGAGGAATCTATCGAAGAGGATGAGGAAAGTGGTTGAAAACGCAGGGCGAACGGCGAACCCGGGGAAGAGAAATGGGATGGGGAAAGTTAAAGTGAATTTCAGGTCTACTCAAAGTCGAACATTTCCTGATTTACATGAAAGCATGGAGTTTCATACGTAGATTACTATGATAATGTTTGCATTCAACATGTAGTCATGGGGTCAGCATCGGCTATATCAGATATGCGTGGATGACGTGTCGAACATGTAACGAACATGGTCAAACAAGCCTCGAACAAGCCTCGAACATAGTCGATCATTCGTCGAGCATGTCGGACATGGTCGAACATGCGTCGAACATGGTCGAACATGCGTCGAACATGCGTCGAACATGCGTCGAACATGCGTCGAACATGGTCGAACATGGCTCGAGAATGGCTCGAGAATGCATTGAGTGAGTGGCAAGGTGGAATATCTCCATTCCATATACATATCATGTGGAGCGAGGTGTGGCATGGCCATTTTGTGTGGATCACAAAAGTTCCACATTGCCGTTTCGGGCTTTGTTTTGACATGTTTGTGTCGGAGCATACAACGCGGGATTTGTGGACATTTCAATCTTGCTTCTCAACCACCACCATCTCTTCCCTACCTCTAGGTCTCTCCTACCTTCTAAACATGTCCGACGCGTACTGGCCCAAAGCCTTACCAACCGCAATACACATCGACTACATCGTCCAGGTCAAGTACACGATTTGGCGGAAGAACGAATCCCACTTCCAGGTCAAACAGACCAACCTCAACGACGACATCACCGCCCACCGGGTTTTCCTCCCAACGCGCTATCAAGATCAGTTCATGGTGATACTGTGGCGCCTCGCCCTCGTCATCCGCCTCTACCAGAAATTCCGGACCAGCCGCAAGAAGAAATTCAAGGTCTTCCGCCCAACCCTTCTCCGCATCATGGTGTTCCTGGACAACATCATCGAGGCGACAATCCGCCCAGCCGTGTCCATTCCAAGGTTCAGTATGGACACCTGGCGCAATGAAAACTTCGAATACTACCTCGTGCCCGAATTCCTCTGTGGACGGCATGAGCCCTCGATGTTGCGCAATGTTCGGTCAAGGGTCGAAGTAAACCTAGAGAAAATCGACTTTCAGTCATTAGGTAAGTCTTAACGAGGATGGCAGCATTTCTAGATACTAATATCAATGGTAGATTGGGAGGAGTACGACAAGCACATCGATCCCTACTTCGAGGGGGTCGAGTTCGGCTATACGATAGAAAACGTCCAGGATGACGACTTGGAAATGCTATGGGACAAGGTAGCGGAGCATTATAGCCGCCCTTTGGACTTCGAGTGGAGTAAGTAATCCATTACCATCATCTTCCTGGTATTAACACACTACACAGTATCACGTTGGGTTGAAGTGGTGCGACCGATCGATGAGAAGGAGGAAGAGAACGGTGACGAGGAAGAGAACGGTGGAGATGAATCAGGGCATGACAATGGAGATGGGGGACCCAAAGGGACAGAGGAGGAGGAGCAGGAGGAGCAGGAGGAGCAGGAGAAAGAGGAGAAGGGAGCAGGAGAAGGACAGAAAGGCGAGGAGGGTAACCGCGACGGGGAAGACAACGGCAACGGCGAAGATCAGGCCAATGCCATAAATAAGAACGCCGATGGAAAAGTTCGCGACAAGAACGGGGTTGAGGACGACAACGACACGGAAAACGAGGATGCCGTGGTTGCGGAAATCCTGCCCGGTGCAGGTAAGTTTAGTATCATCTGGCGAATATGCATATTAATCTGACACGTGATTCATTCAGGCGATCCCTGCGCCTCTCTCGAGCCGTCTCCCAACCCGAGCACACCACCGTCGAATCAGCTGATGGTCCAGGGGAATGGTCTAAAGCGCAAAGATCGCAGCGAAGATATGATCCCTGACTCGGACATGCCTAGTGCAAAGCGAGTGACAGTTGCACCGGGTCCGATTATCGCGTTTGATCCCTCGTTGTTCGCACTGCCGTCCAATCGTGAGTAGTATATTCAGTGTGTGCCCAAAACGAAAATATATTATTGTACCAGCTTCCAAAGGACGTGGCGATGGGTCTATAAGTATATTTGAGGCTGATCAGGACGACGGTTCAAACGAATCTACACAGTCGGACCGAGCAAAGAGTTCACATGCCTTCGACCTCACACCGCTGGAGGATGGCATAAACTTTGAAATGGATGTTCATGGGTATGACAGACAGGAAACTGTTTCTATTGACAGTGAAAACGACTCGGAAGATATAATCACTTGGTCAGGGTCGATTGGAAATGTAGTAAAGAACACACTAGTACAGAAAGAAATAACTGGAAAGGGTAAACACAAGGTAATGATATAAGCCATATATATCAATCTCTATTGGCATCTCACACACCGTTGCAGGAAGTGTGCACGTCCTCTACATCTCAGCCTAGTACACCTCCACCGTCCTCGTCGGCGTCATCCACAAATGGTCTGCCTGAAACGCATCCATCCATCGAATTCGATCTTCCTGGGACGCCCGGTGAGTCTATACATGTGGGCGACAATGCAAATGTTGAAGGTATATCATAGCGGAAATTGAGTCTTCCAACAAATGGAAAAATAATCAAGGACCCTCAAGTACAGGCATGTCATAATTTGAATGATGTTTGATATAAATATCGACTACGTGTATGTTGTCAGCGGTGGAGAACATATCTGCCACGCGTAAAAGAGGCCGCCCTCGTGGGTCGTATTCTATAAGAGCTGTTACCATGCCTGGACGCATGAAACTGCGCAGTACATCAATGTTGACGGTGACTGGTAGGTTCCATATACTCGTTGTTATCTCTCACATGATTATCTGATATATGGCCATCAATGACAGATGAACACAGTCAGGACTCAGCCATCAATGACAGACATGCCAGTGATAGGGTTGACGGGGACAGCATCAACAACCAGGTAGTTAGAGAGACAGGGGGACAAGGAAAAGGTCGCAAAATTCCGGACAAACAAAGTCATGCATCTACAGGCAACGACAAAGATACCAGCAATATGGAGGATGGCGACAACGTCAAACACCAGGTAGTTATACGGACAAGTAGACAAGGAAAAGGTCGACAGTCAACTCCCCAATTGCATGTCGAAATGGAACCCAATCCAGACAAGAATGCTGACCGTACCTTACGCAACATCACTCTAACCATCAGCCCCACCAAAAAGAAGGTCACTACTGCTGTCAGACGGAGAGGCATAAATGGTGACACTGATGGTCAGGATAATGGTAGCATCGGTAAGTCGATTCTCATAGACTGCAAGAACTTGTGCTCATCGATGTGTGACCTCGATATAGATCTCAGCCCCAGCAAAAAGAAGGTCACTACTGCCATCAGACGGAGAGGCATAAATGGTAACAAGGATGCTGGTAGCATCGGTAAGTCGACTCTCATAGACTGCAAGAACTCGTGCTCATCGATGTGTGACCTCGATATAGATCTCCCACCGGCCACGGGTTCACATGAATATGAGACAGCGTGTATTGCCATCCGTTCTCGCGTCAAGAGCATGGCAGTCTGTTGTCGAAAGGATACAGCGGTGCTACACCGGGAGGTGCGTTAGACATTTCGTTCATTGAATACATCTTCCATCGCGAAAATGATTGTATTAGGTGGTAGAAGGTTTGGCGTACATTCGGCAGCTGAATGCAGATCAGCCCAATGTATTAAAGGACTTTAAGAAAAGATTCGCAAGTGACGTGAGCATTTTGTATTTTATATACATGCTGACGCCGATGCTGATGAGTTCGCCCATGAGAAAATCCACACAAAGGAGGTTGTGACCATTGGACACTATTTCAAACGAATACTCAGTCAGAAAGTGGTGGTCGATGAGGAAACCAGACAAGCCTTTGTATTACTAGCAAAGAATGAGCACACATCGAACTAGTAATTGTATGTACATATTGTATCATACCCACTGACTACATTTACCACAGTAAAAGTAGTCGTATCGAATGTGACCTCCCACCTCTTCAAATGTGGCAGCACCGATGGTTTTCCTCCAGTTTTCGGGGACCCTGTCAACTCTCAGTGTCCCCATTGCTTCGAATACCTTCCATACTGCTACGAGATCTTCTCCATTACCCGCGATACCATGGTTACCACCTCGTACAATTGGAATGCGTAGAATGGCTTTGAAGTCACCAGACAAGGTTGCACCCGAAAGTCTCGTTTGCTTCCTAACATCAGATGGAATGCCTGATTGGTCTGAAGGAATCATTTCGAGGCAGCCAACGTGAAACCACATGGCACATCTCCGGCAGTATCGTTGTATGTCGTCATCTGGTCGATATGGCTGCCTGCAGGTATGGCACTCGTGGATTGATTCCTGGAATATGAGGACTGAGTACAAGTGGTGACCCAACGAGGGATTTTTGCTTGCCAAGATGTCATATACACGGAAAGCTTTTTTCGACCGTCCAGACTTGACCAACTTGGTTTCTGTGACGTCCATACTCCATCGCATGTACAAGGCAGTCGGATGAATTGATTGTCCAGAGGGGGCGTTCTCGTCAAACAATGTGATATGTTGAGTACCTAGAATGTGTTCGTCAATCGACCCATGCTTCAGAATGACATGTCACTCACGTTCGAGGCAGGCTGCCTCTACAAAATCCTTGTCGTGTGATAATATGAGCTCGTTTTTGCCCATGAACTGTGAAAACCTTGATGGCATGTCAGCATGTACAAAGCAAATTGGTAATGGTATGGATTTACCGTTGCTGCCTTACATGTTCCCTGTTGTGATACCACTGCACATGTAGCCATGGAATGTTTTCAGAATTCCCTCCCTATGATGTTCAGTTGTCACGGCGATGCAGACCACGTTCTACTTCAAATATGTACCTTGGTTGTTTGGGTTTGGACCCTTATGTCGAGTAGGCGTGCATGCCATGCTTCATCCGACTCGGAGAACACAACAATGCTAGATGTGACTCAGGCTATGTGAAATATTTTGTAACCCATCCCGAGACTCACTCATCACCAATATGGAAGGTGCCACTACCTTTGACGCCTAATGAGCGATATATAAATGGGGAAGATAGCAATCAAATTCTTACAGTTGGTCTCTTCATTACGCACTGAGGAGGATGGGTAAAGGCATGGATCACATGTTCAGCACTCACAAGTGAGGGTAGCAGAGCTTGGCATTGTCGAAAACTCTTCCCAACTGGGTTCTTGAATGCGTCGACGCATGCTGGGTGCTGTGGGGGAGGAAATAGGTGCTGTGGGGGAGGGAAGCACGTAGGTAGCGGTAGGCTGCAATACTATTTAAAGGATTTCAGCATCATGCAAGCGGTAACCCACTGTCTTGGCACAGCGGATTATGTGACCTGAAAATCTATTCGATCTTCCGTTAATTGATCCCGACATAATTGATCGGCTGTAATAGCCTGACAGGGTCCTATACACTAGCGTATGCTAGAAATATATATTCGGATGGGCTGGTTCGACGCTCCAATAATTTACCTCATCACAGGACCTCTCCCATCAGCCAGGAAAGCATGCAGACATCTACCTTTGAGGAAATGCTCGACCAACTCTGTCAAGCTGACCCACCTTCATCTCCAATGTCTCTACAGTCCCCGACAGCAATGGACTTTGACAATCTGGTGACTGAATTATCAAATGTCCCTCTGATCCTTTCCCCTATTAGATCCTCTCAGCTATCTGCTGGTGATGTTTCCATGTCACCATCTGACTACCCGATTCGATCCGGAAGGTTTCCTGGAACCATTCAGTCTATAGATGAAAACTTCAACGACATCATAAGGGACCTTGAAGATGTAAACCTTTCACCGACTCCCTCGGCAGACCGAGTACAGTCTAGCCCAGTACCCGACTCATTTGATATACTTGTGCGACAATGCTCCCAAAGATATCAAGCCATTCATGGAGACAGTGATGAAGAGAGCACCTCTGACTCCATTCTGGATAGTGAATTCGAACCCGAGCTGGATCGCGAGTCAATACGAGTTCCTTCACCAGATCAAAATGAACTTCAAGTGCAGACGCCTGTTTCCAGAGAGCACATTGCAAGTTGAGTTACCTTTCTCCCTCAATAAGGTTTTATAACTGACTGTAGATGTCATCAGAATGTGCCATGGCTCGCCCATCCATGTGGGCACGTGCCTATGCTGCTATTTCAACTTTGAAATCACAAGTCTGGGTGGACGGTGTAATCCTAGACTTCTATCTCATGTCTGTCTGGTACTCTGTGACAGGCAGGACTCATGTTCGCTTCGTAGACATCACCTCAGCAATGCCCTCGTTCGATTTATTGCGAAACCACCTATTGCCCTCTCAAGCGGAGATCCATCTTTTTCAGAAACGGTACTACATCGAGCCAACGTCTCCTGACCATTCTCGACCCATCGGCTTCATTGTTTTCCATCACCAACATTACTTCACTGTGGTGTTCGACTACACTGCAGCCATCGCCTATGTTCTCGGCAAGCGGATAGGCAATGATTGCGAACAATTTGACCAGGAACTCGATGACTGGGAAACCTGGATGGGTCCACTGTACTGGAATAGACTAGCAAGGCTCCATGGAATCAATGCTGGTAATTCCGATGAGGTTGCTGTTGTCACTCACAACTGGCCTCAGAATGGACGTGACTGTGGCCCCATCGCTGCATTTCTTCTCAAAAACTTCTTGGATACTGGGTTAGGAAGTGATAATGGCAACATACATTTTCCCACCATCCCCTGTGGTCATGAGCTCCGTTTACAGATGTTGGGAGCCGTCAGAGAGGCCTGTAGAACATCCTGGGCTGATTATAACTTGCTCACCACCTCTCATCTGCCAGAAAACGACATATGGAGAACTTGGGACGATACTGCTTTTGTTGATGATGAAAATCTTGCTGCGATGGAGAATGAAGCCTCTGGTCAACAGTATGCACCTGTGGTCCAAGACCTCAATATTGTCTGTGCAAACTGTACAGTCTGCCAAAGGCATCCATGGACTGAGGAGTTGGTAGAGCCTCGAATTCCAGATGATGAACCAGAGAGAGAAGAGGATGAATATGAAGATGCATCTGATGGAAACCAGGAAGGATTCTATTCAAAATCCAAGGCAACACGACTACGGAAGCTCTTCCAATTACATCCAGACACCAGGAATGCCCGATGCCGAGACTGGATGCCTTCACGCGCTGTTAAGGGAAGGGTACATGATGAAAACAAACAGACCACCGAGTCCTCCTCAAACCAACGCAAGCATGTCAAGGATTGGTCTCAAGGAACCATGTTTCGTTTTCCTAGACCCCTTCCACCCATAGATCTCCCGGCATTCACAGGGCTGCGATGGCTGCCATTCGATCGCAAGTTCGATGATTATGAGTGTGCTCCCACCTATGAAAGCATGCGACCTTATCGTAATAACTATGAGTTCGTCATAGAGCCCTTTTATCGCCAAGGGATATGGTCTATGTTTAGAGACTATGGCTGGAGAATCCTTCCTAGCTTCCATCAAATGTTTTATCTTGGCGATCCACTTTATGTTTTGGATCATGTCATGGCAGTAGGCACACCTGATGACTATGATCCCTCTCGACAGATCTCAACCAGGGTTACCAGTAAGGCATCTATTGAGTAGCATGGATGTAACTGACTCACCTTGTTCTAGGCAGACGTCTTCCACCATTTCTTGTCGAAGACCAGCATGAAGATGTCTATGCTGATGATGTCTCTATCTGTAGTGCTGCAGAAATGCTTGCATTAGGGGAAGTTGACTCTGAAGCTTCTTTTGATGCATTTGTATGTGGTCGAAGCAGAGATACTCATATCTGTGTTGATCTCGAACGGGATCATGTGCCATTGGATTCTCCTGACATTAGTGTTTCTGCAGACATAGACAGCCTGATCTGGGTTACTCGCCAACCCCGCTTTCAAAAGTTTGCTTCCATCTACCTGGGCCCAATTCTGGATAGGCAAGCACCCATCAAGAAGAACAATCATGTTTATGTCGAAATACTTGTACCACAATCCGAGGAAGACGCTGTAACCATGGGAGAGCGAACTGAATGGTGGTCAATGCCTTGTGCCCTTAGCTCCATTCCCCATACTTCCTTTGGAAATGTGGGTAGTGGCTCAGGTGGTATCAACATCTACATTTTCTTTCCTAGGATGAACCATCGTGACGAGCTATCTGGTCGACGGGCTACAACTATTCCAACAGAGGTCTTGGATTATTTCTGGGTCCATGTGCTACTTCCTGCCATAGACCAGAATGTAGGAGATACCGAGGCTCCCTATGCTGCCCTCACTCTACCAGAAGTCAGATACAAGTCACGCAAGGGTGGTGCCCGCCAACCGAAACCCGGTCGTCCAAAGGCTGTTCCATTCCCTCCACGTGTGTGGAAAAACATCATCGCAACCATGGAAGAAATCATTCATTCAGAGCCAGAACGTTTCACACTCTTTGGATCCTTCTTTTTCGTTGCGGAAGCTAAAGGTATCAAACTGTGGACAAAAACATCCTCTCCACTCGAATCTCTTCTGATGGAATTTCCTGCCTTGGACTGGAATTATATGACTGATCGCAATTATGGAGAACTGGTCATAGATCTTGGGATCACATTTCATCCAGATTGGACAGAACCTTTGGTAGGCCTGTGGAGATTGGAGCAACTTGAGGCATCTTTCGGAGCATCTGGATTTAGCCGTGGAAATATTCATCATACATGCACTCTAGGACGATATGGAGGCATTCAAGCAGAAATGACCCAGGAAAGAGCTCGAAGAACTCAGATATGCTTTCGAAGCTCATACAATCTGGCTTATGAGGCAGTCCGTCCCAATGATAACTCTCCACTATTTGTTCTGGACAAGGATGCCTATGCTTGTGATCCACGATTCATGCAGGAGTGTAACCTTGCCATTGAGATGTATGAAGGCAAGGCAAAGGAACGTTCATATGGTGTTCGGGATGAATATAGATTGAGTGGCTTCGCAGCCATCAATGTCCTGCACAATCTGCATATGTTGGTACGTTCTCTGGAGTATATAGACCACCATCATGCTGATATCAACACAGACAGAACACTATCTGAGATCTCAACCTATGCTTTGGATATCTTCTGCCACCTGGTTCAACTTTCTGGCTAGGCGACTTAGGGAGCTGCAGCGTGCACAGATCAGCTTCCGACGTATCGAACCTCCTAATATGGGCATCTTGACTGGAATCGTCTGCAATATGATCCGGAGCATCAGCAGTACACCCATCATATTAGACTTTCATGTACGAGAGTCCATGGCCCTTCTCCGATTTTCCCAGGTCTGCGAGCGCTTTGGAATGTTCTTCCTTTTTGATCTGGACTTGGAACATATACCCTGCCTGCCAGACGTACAAGACCTGGATGATGCAAAAGTGTTGTATTTGGTAGAAGGCAAAGTTTCTAATCGTCGCACCACCTCCAAGCAACTGTGGCCAGTACTGCCTGTGGTGGATGAAGAGGACATTTATCCTATAGGCGACAAACCGACTTGGAAAGCCGTCGTCACTGCTATCAGTGAAAGGCCATGGGAATTGATGCGACCTTGGAGATGGGACACCCGTTTTTCCGATCTGGAACCAGTTCTTGGCAAGATTTTTATCGACTTTACTTGTCAGATGTGGCTGCTATTGAACAGGAACTGGCTAATAGATCCAAACCACATCCCCTCTCCTACCAGCTTTCAAGAAGCTATGGAATGTTGGTCTGTGGAAAAAATATATCTTACTGTGACCACATGTGCCTTTGAAGCCTGTAATGCAGGCTTGCCTGGACATGTGCCCCTTGGACGACCACAGATGCTTTTTCCCAGTCGAACATCTATATTCTTTCCACTTCCAGAAGATTCCTATCACCCTCGATCTCCTTGGAATGCCTTTCGCGTCGAACCAGGCTATCTCTGGCAATTTCATGAACTCATGAATGATCGTGATGAACAAGAGCGATTCTGTGTCATGGACAGGTTAAGCGAAATATTTTCTAATGTGCAATGTCTTCCGACCTCTATGGCGACCTCCAAGAAAGTTGTTGGGAAGCCTTGGGTGGTTAATAGGGAAGGAAAGGTCCAGTTCACCACCAACCCTGTGTTCTACAAGATTCTCGGACTGGCTGAGAGTGGTACTACAACCAAACGAAGGACTGGACCACGAGCTATCAAGCCCACTGCAGAGTTTACCTTGGAGATGTATCGCTCTGCTGGCTATGATGAATTGGTCGCACGTCAAAAGCTCTACCTAGAACGACGCAGGCTACGCATAGCTAGAGAAAGAAAGTCTACCAAAGCCAAAAAATCCCGAAGGCCTCCACCACCAAGAAGGGCAGCAAGGCCAGTGGCCAAGTCTCCTCAGCCCATGCAGATTCAGGTGGAAAACAATAGATTGATGCAAGAGCTATTTGGGTCTGAGGATGGTGTGGATGATGAAGATGAAGACGCCCAAGTTATACTATGTCAATCTGACAATGATAGATTGATGATGGAGCTGTTTGGATGTGAAGACGACAATGGGGATGTTCAAATGAGAGGAGTTAGTAGTGAGGAGGAGGAAGAAGAAGAAGAAGAAGAAGAGGATGAGAATGAGGATGAGGATGAGGATGCAATGGATGTATGTGACGAGAATTAACATTAGAGGTCACTCTACTACACTTCTCACTCATTACATTGTATACTTGACTACACTTCAGACTGACTTACACCTTTTTGGTAAACTTGATTACCCTTCTGACTACATTTGACTTGTAGTCCACTACACATTTCAGTAAGCTTTCAGTAGACCTTCACTACATAATTCACTACACTTTATTGGAATACCTGAATAGACTTTTGACTACACTTTTTTTGGTAGTCACCTACACTTGTCACTACCCTTTGTTGATACACTTGGTACGCTTTTTGTATACTACACTTTGACTACACTTTCTCGGTACACTTTACTAGACTACACTTTTAGCTACACTTGTTTGGTAGTCCACTACACTTTTGACTACGCTTTCTCGGTACACTTTACTACACTTGTTTTTGGTACACTTTACAAGACTACACTTTTGGCTACACTTTTTTTTTGGTAGTCCACTACACTTTTGACTACACTTTCTGGGTACACTTTACTACACTTTTGACTACACTTCTTCAGTAGTCACCACCATTTGTCACTACACTTTTGACTACACTTTCTCGGTAGTGCACTACACTTTTCACTACACTTTTCTGGTACACTTTCCTACACTTTTCACTACACTTTTGTTGGTACACTTTGGTACACTTTTCACTACACTTTTTTGGTACATTGTCCTACACTATTCACTACACATTTTCGGTAGTGCACTACACTTTTGACTACACTTTTGACTACACTTTGGTACACTTCTGACTACACTTTCTTGGTACACTTTGGTACACTTTTGAGTACACTTTTGACTACACTTTGTTGGTACACTTTCCTACACTATTCACTACACTTGTGACTACACTTTTTGGTATACTTTCCTACACTTTTGACTACACTTTTTTGGTACACTTTGGTACACTTTTGACTACACTGCGTTGGTACACTGTCCTACACTTTTCAATACACTTTTTCGGTAGTGGACTACACTTTTGACTACACTTGTTTTGGTACACTTTGGTACACTTTTGAATACACTTTGTGGTACACTTTCCTACACTTTTGACTACACTTTGTCAGTAGTGCACTATGCTTTTCACTATACTTTTTTTGGTACACTTTGGTACACTTTTGACTACACTTTTTCGGTACACTTTACTACACTTTTGGCTATATTGTTCTTCATAGTTGACTACACTTTTTTGGTACACTTTCCTACACTTTTCACTACACTTTTCACTACACTTGTTTTGGTACACTTTGGTACACTTTTGACTACACTTTATGGTACACTGTCCTACACTTTTGACTACACTTTTTCGGTAGTGCACTACACTTCTCACTACACTTTTTTTGGTACACTTTGGTACACTTTTCACTACACTTTGTGGTACACTGTCCTACACTTTTCACTACACTTTTTTTTGGTACACTTTGGTACACTTTTCACTACACTTTGTGGTACACTGTCCTACACTTTTCACTACACTTTTTCGGTAGTGCACTACACTTCTCACTACACTTTGTTTGGTACACTTTGGTACACTTTGACTACACTTTTCTTTGGTAGTTCACTACACTTTTGACTACACTTTTTCGGTACACTTTACTACACTTTTGGCTACATTTTCTTCATAGTCGACTACACTTTTTACTACACTTGTGACTACACTTTGTTGGTAATACTTGGTATACTTTTCACTAGGTCCCCTTCTACCCCCTCCCCTGGCAATATCATATCAATCCAAAGTGGCATCTAGGATACCTCTAATTAACTGTCCCATACCATTAGACATATATCAAACATATTCCAATGG
>JBBPQC010000178.1:0-32366 GCA_038092295.1 Leccinum arenicola | reverse complement strand
GTGCTGCGTCGGCGAATCGCAGGCTTAGCTCCCGACATCGCCTGATGGACTCGAAGCGATCAAGTTCTTGACTGCGGAATTGAATTCGACTGACATTCTCCGCCGATCGAGCAATTGTCCGACTTTACGGATTCATCAGATTTCCCATCATGGCATGCCCAGTCTCAGCGAGGTATATTTCTGGTGTTCTGAGGCAGTGTGCATTTCATCGGTTCTGGAACCATAATCATTGGCAATAGCCTCGCTCGCAGTCTACTAAAATTACTTACATCTTCTAGCTGTACAACTCGTGGTGGACAGTTGCCCATTCAGCCGAGTTGGCTTTTGCTCCGCATGTTCTGTTGTGCTGCTCACACGCGATTATGCGGTCCCGTCTCGGTGTATCAACTAAAAGGCGGTTTGACAGGTCGTGGTCACAAAATTATGAATAATCTCGTCTCCATAAGTATTTCAGAGCCACTGATCTACATACGTCAAAACGGAGCAGGTTAACGTCGCTGAGTCCGCCAAGTTACTGAGTCAGACTGTACGACAAACACAGAGTGACATCCCCTTTAGTCCTCTGACGTTTGGACATGTTCGTCTGCTGGGAGAACATCAAAGCCACTCTGACCAAGGTCCGCGGGCAGAGTCGCAGATTCATCTAGAGCCGACGCAGAGAGCAGCGCGTCTGTTTCCTCCGCTCCAGTCGTCGGCGCAACCAAGGCAGGTGGTGGACGGAGGAAAGACGGGGGTTGAACCAGGTTGTTGAACAAGAACTACAAGACTGTGATAAACTGCAGCATGGTAGAGAGAGATGAACAACGTACTGTTCCATAACTAACGGGGGCGACGGTCAGTGTAACGGAAACTTGAGCGAGTAACAGGCTACTTACACCAATAGAGAGAAGCCCAGTACTTGCAAGATTGATATGGGGAAGACAAGCTGTTCCCAACCCAGCGCAAGGCTGATCAACCAGATCACGAGGGTTCTGCAGGTGTCGGTTAAGCTCCTGGCTGTAGCGCTCACATGTCGAGTGACGCTCAGGCCAAAGTAGTTGAATAAAGAGATACTGAAAGCGATCGCAATCCCGGACCAAAGGACACTCGGAGTGTTGATCATCTGATACCATCCTCTCGGAAGGTCAAAGAATGGGGAACGAGAAGACATAGATGGTTGTGCCATGAATGGCATGAGCAACACGATTGTCAAAAAGCCAAACAAGCCTTCATATCCTACCGCAACAAGAGGAGGGACCCTCCAGCGGGTCATGATTTTCTCCTCGACCACGAATTGCGTTGCCGTGCTGGAGGAAACGATGTTAAAAAAAGGACGAGCGAAGGTGCGGAGAACTCTCACAAGACTTGGGCAAACAAGATGAAAAACACGCCTGTTCAACAATCACATTATTCAAGTCGAGACCAACGAGAAGCTAGTCATACCGACGAGGGCCTTGGTCAGATCGTCTTGATCGGTAGGATCCGACGCGGTGCCGGTGACATGAGCGGATATCAAATTGACTGCATCCTTGACTGTGTCCTTGATGAGAGAACCGCTGTAACCTACGAGTGAGACGCCGGCCATCACCGTGAGGAGGGAGACCCATCTGAGGCGAATTAGAGAAGCAAGTGAAAGGAAGGTGAAAAAACGAACTGGTACAACCAAAGGTGACGGCGGAGGAAGATCACACTGAGAATGCCGACAAAAAGAACGAGGGCACCACGCGTCATTTGATAGATGGAAACTGGGGTGTATAAAAGGCCGACATTCATGAGCTGTAGATTGTCCCACAAGAAGGCGCAGTCACGGCATTAGCGTTGAAAAAGTTTAATGAGACACGATCGATAGTAATGGAAGGTGGAAGTGAAGAGGAATAGGAAATTACGGACCGTAGTACCGGTGAGATCGCAAACGGCAGGGAACCATAAGAGGAGTAATTTCCAGCCTCGCAGCTCCTGCGAAGATGGGACGGGCTTAGTCTGGAATCGCTCGTCTTCGTCTGATTCGGAAGGAAGGAAGACGGGAGAAGGGTTGCGCCTCGTGGTGAGCCACGTGTAAATGACGGGAAGGAAGCCTAGGACAAAAGCGAAGATGGAGGGTGAGAATCTGAAGGAAACGGAGATGTGCGACAACTGACAAAGCATTTCGCCGACTAGGAGGAGAAGGGTCAGTAAGAGGGGTGGATTGGAAGGGGAGATTAAGACTAACGGAACATCTGTAAGGTCTGCCATACGGGTTGTTCATAGAGAACATGATGACCGGGGTCTGGGTCATTGCAGTTCTCGACGCATTGCATGTCCTGGAGAGTGAAATAAAACAATATAGTGGAAGGTTGGACCAGGCCAGCATACCTGCCATTTACTCCAGAGCGAGTTGCTGGAGCCCTTGGGAGGGGTGAGAAGGTAAACGAAGCTAATATACGATTTCTACTCACTGTAATTATCATCCCCGCGAGGAGAAAGGGAATGAAGAGCGACGAGCGAGGCATGTCTGACTACACCAGGCTGAGGAGGACGAGTTCGGGATTGAGTCACAGCTGTGTGGAAAGTTGTTACGAGTGACATACCACGTGACCTGTCATTGGTAGATCTGAGATTCGGCGGGGTCACTCGGGGTCACCGATCAAGCAAGGTGCTTCTCGTCGCCTTCCTAATTGGGAGAGACTGTCGTCGTTATTTATCGCGTCTTCTTCTTTTCCCTCTTTCTCGCTCCTCCTCGCGGCCCTGTCGCTCTCCTCCTCGTACCACCTGCGCTCTCCTCGTCGCCTCGCACGACGTCCACGGACATTCCCAACATCAGATGGTTAAGCTCTCCCTCCTATCCCCAAAGGGCAACCAAGGCGTTCGTTATTTCCCCCACCAAGGCTACCTCGGCTTAACTCCACTGAGATTCGAAGGCCGTACGTGCTCCTCTCCCACCTTTCTCTTCCCCTCTGCTCACTTTCCTCCCCAGTCGTCCGTACACAGATCGAGCAGGATGGCAAACCCGTCCTAGCCAAAGACCTCTCTCTCGCCATCCGATGCTATGAATCGCGCCAGGGTCGTCTCGGTTCCGCGCAGACGAATGTCCTTTACGAGCACTCGCTCACTCTCTGGCAAAAGTGCGACACGCACGAGTGGTCCGAGCTCGGCGACTCCGAATACCCCTTTCGCCTTACGCTCCCCGCTCACATCACCGCACCTAGCACCGCGCTCTTCTCCCAAGAGTATCGCATATTCTGGCGTATCGAAGCAGGCGCGTACATACATCGCGCCCAACTACCCGTTTCTGACTAGTCTTCAGTCCTCAACCACACCCCCATCTCAGCCGTCGGCTGTCGTCAAATAAAACACTTCGACTTACTCCTTATGCGCCACGATGCGCCATCCAGTCTGTCTCCCCCAACGCCCTTGTCCCCCTCCTCCCCGCCCCACACGATCTTACTCAAATCCAAATCCCTTCGCTCGTCATTGCGATATCATGTACTCATACCGTCCAATCCAGTCGGTCCGCTGGATATTGTCACCATACAGCTCACTGTCCAGCCCCTTGACTCTTCATTATCAGTTCGCAGCGCATCCGCTTTCGTCGAGCGACGAATACATTTCAATGACTTTCGTCTGGGCCCTCCCGACTCACCACCCGGTCCTTATCATTTCTCGTCGCATCTTCCCCCAACTCCCCAAAGTTCCTGCAATCACATTTCAGATAGCACTTCATCGACATTTCCCGAAAGTAGCACCTCTTCATCACAAGACTTGATTTGTCCTGCTTCTTCGTCGTCTCTAAATTCCGGAGATTCTTCGCGACCGCTATTGCAACGGCGTGAATGCAACATTGACGACGCTGCGCCAATTTCCTCTGTTAGCCGCCCGACTACCCATATAGTTGCGCACGCGGAGTCTGTGGGCCGCTTTTCCAGAGACTCTTCTGGAGTCTGGAGACACAATCTCACGTTTTCGTGGCCAGATACCAAATCCAACAGTCGATGGGCAGTGGGGGAGTCTGTTCAAACCGGCATGACCAGTGTCAAGTTCTTTCTTCGCGTAAAGGTATTCGTTATCTCCTGGTATCATCATCCATGCTGAGCAATCCTTAGTTGATCGTCTCTTCGCTGCTGAATTCTGCAGAGACTGTAGAACTCGAGGACAAGGAACTCTGCATCGTCTCCGTGAATGACCTGCAAAGGCGTCTCGCATTCTCCAAGCACAGCGATTCCGATCGCTCGAAATCAAAGTCACCCCGGTGCTTCAAACGCGAACGCCACCCGGAACAACTCCCATCACCTCCTCGCAGTCCTAGCGAGACCCTTGTTTCAGAGGACCCAAATACGGTGACTCCAGACACGAAATCCTTTCTGGCTGCACACTTTCATAATATTTCGACTGCTTCGTCACCGTATCCAGAAGGGACCAGCATCAAGCCCGAAGTTTCGAGGCGGCCGTATACTTCGCCCCGAAGTAGACCCGACAGAGGAACGTACGAAAACTCTCGAAATCGGAGCAGCCGATTGGTAGTCCCTCCGCGACCAGAAACTGCCCATCCCATGCATTTTCCGAAATGTCCCTCGAGTTCTCGAAGCTTCCTGCGCCAAAAATCCATGGAACTACGCTCAGGGTCAAGCTCAAGCATGAGCTCCAGCGGGCACTTGACTGTCGAGAGTTTACCGCACCATGCTCGTGGGAGTCTTTTATTTGAGAAGGCAAACCAGGTAGAGGTGCAGGCGTGGGAGCAGGAACTCGCACGTATAGAGTCTACGAGCCGGAGGAAAAGTGCGGTCATGCTGGGGAAATTCTGGTCTCAACGCAAGAAGGCCAGTGCGGAGCATTCCTCGATTCCGTTGTACCTACATGCGGAGGGCTGACTTTCTCGGACCGGTAGTGTTGTCCGTGTACCCTTGCACTACGTTACATCTCGACATGGATAATCTAACACACCTGTTGCAAAGAGAACCCGTAACTTATCAGCGTTCTCTTGTGTTCGTAATTTGCATGATGATTGCTTTAGTAACGTTGCACATGTACACTTGCATTATTGTAATCGACTGCACAGCATCATTCCAAACGTTCGGTGTTTTACGTGACAACGTCTCTCAACACAAGCAAGTAATGAGCTTCCCGTGGTTCAGGCTGACGCTGATGGCGGGCGGTCGTGCGTTCCGTTCAGCCTCCTGTGTGGCACTACTAACTTCGAATCACAAGTGATGGGCATAGGATATCTCGCGATGCGAAGTTCGTCCACATTCCGGGTCCATCTAGGCCTCGCTGACTTACACGGGGCCCTCCCCTTGTTCTTTTTTTTTTCGCCGCAGCTACTGTGCCGACCCCCGAACAAACGTACGCCGTGAGTGAACGTCTCTCCTATTTGAAACAACCTTCTGTCTCGGCTACTTGCTGCTGCTGCGGAGGATTGCATAGACGGGGCTGTGTTAACTTGATGCTGCACGCGCAGGCAATGGCCCCCGATCTCAGACGGAAAGTAGACGCCAATCGAGCTGCCCGCATGTCTCAAGAACGCGTCCTGAAGGAGCAAATCGAAGCACAGGCAAGTTCGCGCTCTCCTCCGTCCTTCTCGAACCGTTCCCTCCCCCCCTCGCTAAAGAGTGACGCCGTTGCGCCGCGTTCAGGAAAGAAGAGATCCAGAAGTCGTGAAACCCATATGGGTGGATCAGCGCCAAAGAGGGCGGTAGAACTTTTTGAAATTTATTTTTTATCTTGAAAACCCCGTGCGCACGTATGTACTGCGCTGCCGGACTCGGTTTCCTTTTGTCGCGCGTTTCAGCTTTTACAGTAGCCTCTGCAGTTCCTTGCCACACTGCTTCGTTACGAAATATAGTCGTTCACACCATGGAGTTGCCAATGGATTCAAACGCGTACGAACGTGTAGTTTCGGAACCGGTAGCGAGTATGCGCCTCGTGGTCGGTGCCGGTAAACTGGAAGACGTACTACCTTCAGTGCGATCGGTGGTGCTCTTCCGCCGAATAAACATGTTCTGATCATGGTGAATGGGGAGATGCGCTAGGTATGTAGCATTCGTGTGGCGTGTACAAAATGGATCAACAGAACAGTCCTGGTTGTGAAAGAAGTTGAAAAGGTAGGTCCCAGCATTCTAGAGGTCGCTTTGAAGCTGGATGGGATGGGATGGCAAAGTTACATAAATTCATTACAAGTAAATCAGACATTCCCCGTGTAAAGAAAACCCGGCGCGATGTCATGTCTTGCCGACAGGGGTAGAAAAGACGGTGTAAAACGGATTGGCTCTCATAAATCTATGAATCGCTTGTTGCATAAAACTGTCCATGTCTTCCGCGTTGAAATGCATGCCCCCCGCGTCTATATATCTGTGTGCCATTCCAGCCGCGCGAGAGCACTGATGACATGATTAGAATCCATCGATGAGGTCGAGGTGAGCTGATGTCAATGATTTTCTGATGGATCTGTGTCAGAAAACGATGATGGTAAAGCGATACATGATGCCATGATTGGTCCCGCCGACTCCTCTGACTGCGGGTCGTCTGCACGGATGGAGATGCCCGACGGAGAGCGTTGATCGTTATCAAATATATGGACAACATGTGGTTCACCGTTACCAACGGGCATCGGTGTTTCTGTCACGAACGCGGGTTGGCCAATAGATCGCTCGATGCTGTGGGAAATGACGTTCAGGTCGTCAACGGCAGACCCATGTCGAGACGAAGAGGTTGTTTGACCTGATGCTGGAGTCGATGAGCGACTACGAACGGAAGTGCCAGCGGGGGGATCACCAGCCGACGGGCCTTGCGGAACCACTGAGGGTGTCGTGACACTTGATCGGGTTCTTGAAGAAGACTCGTCAGCACTGGGTGTTGCTGCCGAAGGTGTGCTGGCGGTGGCTTGATCTGGTACGGCCTCACGCCGGGTTCTGCCTTCTTCTCTTCTTTGCTGCGCCTCGTGCTCGATAAGAGAGAGACGCATGGCCTCCATGACCATGAGCTGGACCAAGGTGAGCGTGGGTGGAGAAGACGAGGTGTGAGCTTACCTCTTCCAAGTCTTGTCCACCTAAACCCATTTGTCCGAGGAGTTGACTCAGGTCCTGGCCGTTCATCCGCGGACCACGGCGTCGTCGACTGCCGGAGGTACCACCAGGGGGTGCATTTTCGGCATCTGCGGTATCTGCACCCTCTGTGTTCGGGAGGGTGTGCACGCGACCGCTGGTGACACCGACGGGAATGAGTCTATCTCCGACCTGTCTCATAATTATTCTCCTGTTGGCGCGACGGGTTGCCGCTGCGCGGACGGCGGCAAGCTTGGCTTCCCAGTCGGGTCGGATTTGGTCTTTGTCGAGAAGAGGTAAGAGAGAGGAGAAGGTGTGCAAACAGTACGACACACCTGTTGTGACAACATCTGGACTGTCATGGCCGAAGCTCTTTCGACGACGCTTATGAGTGCTGGAGGGACCGGGGATGGTTTGGTGTGACCGGAGGGGGTCGGCCCAAGGGGGAGGAGGCTACAAAGACGACCGAGGTCAAGAGGCAGGAGGAAGAGGTGGGAAGGACTGACCATTCCGTCGCTACCGATGCCTGTTCGCCATGGAGGCGGTGTATAGATGATACCAAAGTTATCCTGGACACAGTAGGGACACGCTGCGGGTTCTGAGACGAGATGGGTGGTGGTAGGCTCTGCTCTCTTTATTTGCACGAAGCACTCTGTGCAGATTGCTTGATCGCAGCAACGGGAGTGATTGATGTTGGGGGGGTAATACTAGAAAAGAGTGAGCGACAGGCGGGGGATAAAGGGGAGAAGACGGACGAGAAAGCAGATTGGACACTCGACCGCACCCCTGTAAAGGGCAGCCTCTGGGCAGCGGGAAGGCTCCTTGAGGGTGGATGCACGTTTTGGTGCGGGGGACGGGCGGGGCTGGTCGCGGGAGTCTTGGCGAACAGCGGGGGTGTCGGGGAGGGCACAGTCGGTGTCTGGGGGGTCCTTGCGGGCGGCGATGATCTGTTCGTCGTCCCAGTCGTCGTTGTAATCATCGAGTGGGCGGTAGAAGGGCGCGAGCTTCCTGTCGACGACGAGCTGAGTGACGATGGCGTGGTTCCAGTCTCTTGGACCGGTGTAGACGCCTTGCGGCGTGAGAGCCCCGTAGTCGACGGTGTCGTCGTGGTGGGGGCGTCCGGAAGAAGAGCCGGCGTTGCCCATTGAGTAGGGGAGATGCGCTCGATTACCGTCCTCTCGTTCTCGTCGTCCCCCGCCCGCTCTTTGTTTGGCCTCTTGTTTGGCCACTCGACCCCTCCTCGACCCCCCCAAATCCGGTCCGTGTTCACGACACGTCGCCCAAAGTTTTGACAAGAAACCGTCATGTCCCTTCTTGACGCGCCGTGGACGCTCGACCCCGCTCACGTCCTCGAGCACTACTCCGTCGACCTCGCCGTCGGTCTCGACCCCGACCGCGTCGACAAGCACGCCCTCCTCTACGGCAGAAACGGTACGCTCGTCCCCTGCTTTCCTCCCTTTTCTCACACACTGACTTCCCACCAGAGCTTCCAGACGATCCCCCAACCCCCCTATGGCAGCTTGTCCTTGACCAGTTCAAGGACCAGCTTGTTCTCATCCTCCTCGCCTCTGCTGGAATCTCCTTCGTCCTTGCCCTTTTCGAGCACTCTGATTCCACCCCCCTCGGTGCCTTCGTCGAGCCTGCAGTCATCCTCCTTATCCTCATCGCCAACGCCGCAGTCGGTGTCATTCAAGAGACGAATGCCGAAAAGGCCATCGACGTAAGTCCACCTCGTCCGTCTCCCATTCCCTCACAGGCTCACACACCTCACTTGCTCTAGGCGCTCAAAGAGTATTCCCCCGACGAAGCAAATGTCTTCCGCTCCGGTCGTGTCATACGCATTCATGCCTCCGAGCTTGTCCCCGGTGACATCATAGCGGTTGCCGTCGGAGACAAGGTTCCTGCTGACTGCAGACTTCTCTCAATTTCGTCCAGCAGTTTTCGTGTAGACCAAGCAATTCTCACGGGAGAAAGCAGCAGCGTCTCCAAGTATATCGATGTCGTCCCTGATCTCAACGCTGTCAAACAAGATATGACCAACATGCTCTTCTCTGTACGTTCTCCCTCCCTCTCCCTCTCCCCTCTCCCCCCTCACTTTTACCCAGGGAACTACTGTCGTAAATGGAACCGCACGCGCTATCGTCAGTTTCACAGGCGCCAAAACCGCAATAGGTCACATTCACCACTCTATATCCCAGCAAATCAGCGACAAAACGCCGTTGAAACGCAAACTGGACGACTTTGGTGACATGCTCGCCAAAGTGATATCCGTAATATGTGTTTTGGTCTGGCTGATTAATTTCCGTCACTTCTGGGATCCTTCCCACCATGGTGTTTTGCAAGGTGCAATCTATTACTTCAAGATTGCCGTCGCGCTGGCCGTGGCTGCTATTCCCGAAGGCCTCGCTGCCGTCATTACTGCTTGTTTAGCTCTCGGCACCAAAAAGATGGCGCAGAAAAACGCCATCGTCCGAAACCTACCCAGTGTTGAAACTCTCGGCTGCACAAATGTGATATGCTCCGACAAGACAGGTACATTGACTACAAACCAAATGAGTGTATCCAAGGTACATAATTAGCATCGGCCGTACTCCTCGGGTTCGCTGACTCCTTTGGGTTGGTTAGTTCCTTGTGATCGACGCACAAACCAAATCTCCAAGGGAATATCAAGTCGAAGGAACCACGTATTCCCCGCATGGCTCTGTCCGCTCCTCAGGAGCCAAAGGTTCTGATCTGAGTCTTGACCCCATCCGCAAACTCGCAGAAATCTGTGCCGTGTGTAACGATGCGAAGATCACATACCAGACGGTTCGTAGATTACTTTTACACAACTCCATTCATTCAACTTTTTTCCAGGATAAGGATGCTTACAGTAATATTGGAGAACCTACAGAAGCTGCGCTCAAAGTTCTTGTCGAGAAGTTGGGCTGTACAGACGCAGAAGTCACCAAGTCCTTGTCATCCATGACACGCGCAGCCCGAGCAAGCGCTGTCAGCGACTATTATGAACGCGATATACCTCGTTTGTTGACGTTTGAATTCTCACGCGATCGCAAGATGATGTCTGTCCTCGTTGGTCTCAATGGTGCCGGTGCTCTGTTCGTCAAAGGTGCTCCCGAGTCTGTGCTTGAGCGTTGCACGTCTGTCATGGTTCACGGCAAGGTCATTCCCATGACTCGTGAACTAAAGGACACCATTTCCACACAGATATCTTCTTACGCTTCCCAAGGTCTACGGACACTTGCCATGGCCTATGTTGACGAGAAGGATACCAATGCTGCACACTATCTTAGCGAAAACACGCAAGAATATGCCCGTTTCGAGCAAAACCTTGTCTTTGTTTCTCTCGTTGGCATGCTTGATCCTCCGCGTCCCGAGGTCCGCCAGGCTATCGTGAACTGCAGAGCTGCGGGGATCCGCGTAATATGTATTACAGGTGATAACAAAGGTACCGCAGAAACGATATGCCGCCAGATTGGGATATTCGGCGAGGACGAAGACTTGACTGGCAAGAGCTACACAGGTCGAGAACTTGACGCACTGGATCAGGAGGAAAAAATACAGGCCGTGCAGCGCGCGAGCTTGTTTAGTCGGACAGAACCGGGACACAAGAGTCAATTAGTTGACCTTCTTCAGGGTCTGGGATTGGTGGTCGCTATGGCAAGTACTCTTCCGTTAGTCTCACGATCTGTCATCTTACAGAAAATCCCTTAGACGGGTGACGGTGTGAACGACGCCCCAGCGCTGAAAAAAGCGGACATTGGTGTTGCGATGGGTAGCGGCACAGATGTTGCTAAATTGGCTGCAGACATGGTCCTTGCGGATTCGAATTTTGCGACGATAGAGCAAGCTGTAGAGGAAGGCAGACTCATATACAATAACACCAAGCAGTTCATTCGATACCTTATCTCGTCGAATATCGGCGAGGTCGTCAGGTAAGAACTACCCTTAGTATCCGCGGTCACGTTGCTTACTTGAGCTCCTAGCATCTTCCTGACTGTCTTGCTGGGCATGCCAGAGGCATTGATTCCTGTCCAGTTACTCTGGGTCAACCTTGTTACGGACAGTCTTCCGGCCACTGCCCTCGGATTCAATCCCGCCGACCACTCTATTATGCGCGTACCTCCGAGAAATGCCAAAGAGCCTCTAGTAGGCAAATGGCTGTTTTTCCGATACATGGTCATTGGCGTGTATGTTGGTTGCGCCACGGTGTTTGGGTATGCGTGGTGGTTTATTTACTACACTGGAGGGCCCCAGATCACGTTCCACCAACTGGTGAGTGAACGAAGTTATTGGAGGGATGACAGGACTGACGTGATGCTAGACTCATTTCCACCAATGCACGACAATGTTCCCTGAGATTGGATGCGACATGTTTACAAACGAAATGGCACGACACGCTACGACCATGAGTCTCTCGATCCTGGTCACAATTGAAATGTTTAACGCCATGAACTCTTTGTCGGAGAACGAAAGTTTACTTCGTCTACCGATCTGGAAGAACCCATTCCTGGTGGGCGCCATTGCGTTGAGTATGGCGCTACACGTTGGAATCCTGTACATCCCGTTCTTCACATCGCTGTTCGCAATAACGCCACTTAACTGGGTGGAGTGGAAGGCAGTGTTGTACATCAGCGCGCCTGTTTTGTTGATTGACGAAGTTCTCAAGCTCATATCGGTAAGTCGTTGATCAAATTCCGTGGCCGCGGACGATCATCTAAGGCGTTTGCGTTGCCAGGTCACAGTAATTGAGCCGCTGAGGAGCTGAGGGGTGCAGTGTGAAAATGTGGGTAGACATATAGGTACAATGTCACATATATGTAGAGAGACGTTGTCTCAGATGGGCCATAATGCGACCTAGCCGAGGTGCGAATATTTACGCGTACGAAATTTCCTATCTGGGCCTTCGGCTATCCTTTTTTCCTTATGTAAGCAATGAACAATGAGGGGGCTGCGCACTGACCGGGTGACCGCCAAGCGTTCCTTTCTTCCCTCCCTTGAACTCTTCTTGTGTCTACTTTCCCTGCCACGGTAGCGCATCGCTCACCAAGTCACTCTTTCACCACCATCATGCGCCTTTTCTCCAGCCTCGCGTTGGCTCTCTCTTTTACGCTCTCCTTCATTTCTCCTTCGTTTGGACACGCTCACCAGGGCAAGCGGCACCACGTACATCGGGCGGACGACCTTGCTCGTCGCGACCCTGGAGAAGTCCAACTGCACAAACGTATCGACAACGCCCGCCTTACATACTATGCAGTTGGCCTCGGCGCTTGCGGCCAGACTAACGTGGAATCTGACTTTGTGCGTCGTTTTCTTTCTGCAGTCTGACGCGCCTCACCTTTTTTGTTTTATGCTTAGATTGTTGCACTCAACTCAGCGGTAATCATCCATGTTCATTGCACATGATCAAACAAGGCTGATTCGTCACTTAGCAATATACTTCGGGTAGTTACTGCTTCCAGATGATCAGCATCACAGTCAATGGAAAGACAGCCTCGGCCCAGATCATGGACGAGGTGCGTGTTTTCTATTTTTTTTTTTTTGGTGTCTCGACCCTATATCCACTATTAACAGTGCCCGGGTTGTCCCTACGGCGGTCTTGACTTATCACAAGGTCTCTTTGAGTTCTTCTCTGATATCGGGGCCGGTGTCTTGTATGGTTCATGGAACTTCGGTTCTGGGGCACCCGCTCCAACCCCAACCCCTACTCCCACCCCTACTCCTACTCCGACACCTACACCAACACCAACGCCCACCCCGACACCGACGACGACCAGCACACCTCCATCCTCGAGCAGTTCAAGTTCATCTAGCAGTTCTCAGAGTTCCAGTTCCAGTAGCTCCAGCTCCAGCAGCTCTAGTGTGACCCCCACTCCCAGCAGCGTCTCCGTGACTGTCGGAGTAACAGGAAACACACTCGTCCTTGGTGGCGTGAACGATGCCATCGTGTTCATAGGTGGATTCCTCAGTGCTTGCGCTGGCTTGCAGTGAGCGATAAAGCAGGCTCTTTATTCCCCTTTTTCTTGTTATTGCAGTTGTTCAAGTAAAAGTAAGACAACGCGCTTCACATTTTAGACGGACACTACTTACGTAATGATCGCTGACGGACCGGAGTCTTTTCTAGTTTGAGCTATACCCACACATTATTCTATCAGCTCTCTTGCTGGGCAATACAGGGATGCAAGTTTTATTTTTCACGTCGGATTGCCTGGTGTTATATTGTGCCATACTCTGTTCTGCGCTCGAATGATTGATTATTTTCTGATTTGTCCGGAACAAGACATTCGTCTTAGCGACGCCATGATATTCTGGTGCGGCGGCTGACCGTTCCTCTGGCAACGAAACCCACTCCCCTTGCGAATTATTTCATATCACCGACTTCGACCGAGAGAAGCCGTCACCCACCTCCCCCACCCGTGCCTCCATCGCACTCGTCTGACGATACAACGCCAGCGTTGTTCTGACATGGCTCCAAGAGTCTCGACAATCTTTATATTTCTCTCCCTCATCCTTTCGTTCGTTACAGCTCGTCACTGGAGCCGGCGCCATCATCAAGAATTAGCTCACAGGGCACGAGGCGATGTTGATATCCACAAGCGTCAATCTTACACCAACGCACGATTTACCTTTTATGACGTCGGGCTGTAAGTCTTTGGTAAGTTGGCACGAAATCAGGTACTCATGCTAGGCTGCTTCTGAAGTGGTGCCTGTGGCCAAACCAACGTTGCCAGCGACTTTGTGAGCACGTCTTCCGCAGTAGTATCGCAGCGGTTTACCCAGGTCATCGCAGATTGTGGCATTGAACGTCGAGCAGTACGGTAGCGGGTATCCCGGTCCCATGTGTTTTACATCCATTACTATCCAATATGGTGGAAAGACTGCTCAAGCTACCATCATGGACGAGGTTCGGCCACTTTCCGTCGTTCAGTTGATTCGTTGAACGAGCTAACTTTAACTCTCGTCGTACCAGTGTATGGGATGCCCTTGGGGTGGTCTAGACTTTTCCCGAGGTCTATTCGACTACTTTGCTTCCGAGAGCGTGGGTGTACTCTATGGCACATGGTGGTTCGATGGTGGCTCCGGGGGCGGAGGCGACACAACTTCGAGCCAGTGGACGCCCACCAGTACCAGTCAGTGGGAACCGCCAACCACTACCTCCTCTTGGACCCCGGACTACACTCCCCCGACCCCAACCCCAACCCCTACCCCAGCCTATACTCCCCCTTCTACAACGTCCACGTCCACGTCCACGACATCGACATCGACCTCTAGCACTCCTCCCCCTTCCTCCACAAAGATTTCCTCATCTATTAAACCATCTTCCACCTTCAATACTACCTTGGTAGTCCCGACTGGAGGAGTGGTATCCACTCCTAATTCGAGCGACCCCCAGAACATCCTTGTGATCAACACCATCTTGATTGAGGTTGGTATTGCACTCTCTTTAGCGGAGAAGGACGGATAGATGATAAACATCTATTCGGCTCGAGTTGACATTAAGGTCACGTTTAACGCTGTTCTGGGCCACTTTCTCTTTATTTTTTTTATACATTTGCCTGGAGCAAGCCCATGGACTCTGTACCGCAGCTTATTGTCGTTATTGCTGTCATATATGTCGGCCTGTAATGCCTTATACCTCGGAGTGTATATCCTCATAGCTTCAATTATTGTTCAATTGGACTAAACAAGTTTGGCAACTGAGCGTCTCGACCACAGCAGCCATATTATACATATAACAATAACGATACACCTCGAGTTCCAGAACCAACATACGGGGATTGGATTTATGTGGAACAAGTGACCAGCAATACCTGCAAGCCATGTTTCTTGGCCCACTTCAGGGAGACCCTCTTTCCCTTCTTGATATCCTTACGAAGCGCGCTCTTGCTGGGTTTGAGGATCCCACGGAGAGCCAACTGACCCTTGTGTCGCGTCATGACATATTCTTTGATGTTAATATGCGCTTCCGCTTTGAGCAGCTTTCTAGCGGACGTGAGAGTCAATGGGAGATCGGAAGCATTCGGGGAACGAATGCCAAGTTCGATTATGAGCGCGCGCAACAGATCGAGTTGCGCATCATTTCCCTCGACCGGAGATAAAAGATACCTTGAGCAGCAGCTTTAATCAAACGTAATACATAGGGGGATGGTGAGACACACCGGGATATGAAATCAGACGCATCGTCATACGATCCAGTTGGGGTGGAAGCTCCAGTGTGATACTCAGAGCTAGTGGATGTAGTGGACGATTGTGTCCGACATGGTGTTGTCCTTAAACTCTTCTTGATAGCTTCAATACGCGATTCATCCTCGGAGAAGATAAGGTCACTCTCCGAGGATGATTCTGCGCTGGTGGAGTAGTTGAAAGAATCCTGATTGCACAGGGAGAGCTTGTCGAGTGCCAAGGATGACAAGTCACCGTCAGAGTCGTGATGACCCGAAATATCTGAGACGGTGGAGATGGTGGATGGGAGGGAACGCGCGTTCAGGAGGGGGTGGTGCAGGAAAATATAATCCGTGTCACTGAGAGGGCTATTTCTCCATACGACTTCGTCGTCGTCAGTAGAGCACTGGGAAAGGGGCCCTTCCGATTCGTGGCCACTATCTGTAGACATGACGGCGAGAAATGGTAGAAACGTCCAGAGGTCGCAAAGCAGTAGTGAATGCGGTTCGTCACTGTGGTTCACGACGTCGAGAATGTAGACAGTCGGTGTGGACGACGAAGACAGACCGTTGAGAGGGGCGTCGCCCATATTTGAACGTGTGATATGTCTTACGTAATATGATTAGATGACCCTCTGCCCAACATCGTCGTCGTCGTTGTAGAACTGCGATCTTTCTCTCTTTGAACGGCGTTGTCTGTGATATCCCTTGCTTCAAGACCACATCCATCCCACCAATGGAGGTATGTATGCGCGCAAATATCTCCAGATCGCCCTCCATCTTCTCCATTCATCCACAGGGCCTACTTGACTTCTCCAAGGAGTTCGATGTCTCCCTCCTGGACAAGGTCGCGATGGCCTTTTACACAGGTCGCGGTCAGGAGGTCTGTATCTCAGTCCATTCATCCCTGTCTATCGCGCTGACACTCCTTCAGCAACAAATGGCTCAGCAAGTCCTCACCCAGTTGGAAGAACATCCTGACGCGTGGACGCGAGTTCCGGAAATAATGGAGAGGTCGACTTTCCAACAATCCAAGGTCTATCCAAGTCGTCTTCTTCTATATCTTTCCTCTCTCATCACCCATTCAGTACATCGGTATCCAAATTCTCGAAAAACTCATCACCACACGCTGGAAAACCCTCCCGGATGGTCAGCGGCAAGGTATCCACTATCCCCCTAGCGCGTGACGCGTCACTGATATCGTGCTAGGTATCAGGAACTTCGTAGTCGGTATCACTGTCAAGATCGCTTCGGACGAGGTCACTATGCGGAAGGAAAAGACCTTTGTCAACAAGCTCAACCTCGCCCTGGTTCAGGTGAGTTCAGTCTTCAAGAATATTTTTATTGTTTGTATATCGGATCTCCACCAGATTCTGAAGCAAGAGTGGCCACATAACTGGCCGACTTTCATAACCGAACTCGTCGAGTCCTCCAAAACCAATCTCTCGCTATGCGAGAATAACATGGTTATCTTACGTCTTCTGTCCGAGGAAGTCTTCGACTATTCTGCGGAGCAAATGACGCAGACGAAGATCAAGAATCTCAAAAATCAGATGTGCGGCGAGTTTAGCGAAATCTTCAAACTATGTTCCGAAGTCCTTGAGGAGGCGCAAAAAACGAGTTTGATCAAGGCTACTCTGGAGACGCTGTTAAGGTTTTTGAACTGGATACCCCTTGGTTATATCTTCGAGACCACAATCATCGATCTTCTACTCAACCGAGTAGGTGTCCCTCTATCTGTCCCTCTTCCATTTTAATGCTTGCCTAGTTCCTGGAAGCCCCAGAATTCCGCAACGTGACCATCAAGTGCTTGGCTGAAATCGCCGGCCTTAACGTGGGGCCAGAATACGATCCCAAATTCGTGATTCTGTTCGCTATGGTCATGACGTCCATAAACCGTATGATCCCCCCATCAACCAACATTGCCGCTGCCTACGCATCCGCGGCCGACTCTGGTCAAGAACTCGTTCTCAACCTTGCATTATTCCTATGTAATTTCCTATCCAACCATCTCCGGGCCGTCGAAACAGAGGCAAACCGCGATGTTTTGCTAAACGCCCATCTATACATGGTCAAAGTATCACAAGTCGACGAGCGTGAAATATTCAAGATCACGCTCGAATACTGGTCGAAGCTTGTGGCGGAGCTCTACGACGAGATCCAGTCGCTGCCTATTGGAGATAGCGGTTTACTTATGGGCTTGAGTCTTGGAAATGGAAGCGGAAACATGCTTAACGGGATGTCTTTGCGGAAGAACATCTATAGTGATGTTTTGAGCAACCTGCGTCTTGTGGTCATCGAAAGGATGGTTAAGCCAGAAGAGGTGCGAGCTTTCTTCTTGAAGCAGTCTTGTCATCTGATTTTGAACCTTAGGTTCTCATTGTCGAAAATGACGAAGGCGAGATCGTCCGAGAGTTCATGAAAGAGTCGGACACCATCGTCCTTTACAAGCAAATGCGCGAACTTCTCGTGTATCTCACCCATCTAGACGTCGTGGACACAGAGAACATCCTGACGGAAAAACTGGCCAAACAAGTCGATGGATCTGAATGGAGTTGGCAGAACTTGAACACACTCTGCTGGGCAATTGGTAGCATCTCTGGAGCTATGAGTGAGTTGGCGTCTCTCTGCGCTGTCGTTTGATCTCAATTAACCTGCTCTAGACGAGGAGACTGAGAAGCGGTTCCTTGTCACTGTGATCAAGGATTTGCTCGGATTGTGTGAGATCAAACGAGGCAAGGATAACAAGGCTGTCGTCGCGTCGGACATTATGTATATCGTTGGACAATATCCGCGCTTTCTCAAGGCTCACTGGAAGTTCTTGAAGACGGTGGTCAATAAGCTCTTTGAATTCATGCACGAGACACACGAAGGTAAGTGTAGACGCGATTCATCTTCGTTGAGCTAATCTTGGATGGTCAACCCGCAGGCGTTCAGGACATGGCCTGCGATACTTTCATAAAGATTGCTCAGAAGTGCCGTCGTCATTTCGTCATGCAACAATCGGGAGAGCAAGAACCGTTTGTTGACGAAATATTACGATTGTTGCACAGAATTACTGTTGACCTGTCGCCTCAACAAGTAACCATACGTGTTTGATATCCCCGTGGTTCATGAACTAAGTCCAACTCTAGGTGCACACGTTCTATGAGGCAGTCGGATACATGATTTCTGCTCAGCCGAACAAACCTCAGCAAGAGAAACTGATTGGTAAACTGATGGAGCTACCTAACAATGCCGTGAGTACTTCCCTCACTCGCACGTCGTGTTTACTGACTGATCCCATTTGAAGTGGGACTCCTTGATGGCACAGGCCGCGCAGAACATCGACGTGTTGAGCAACCCGGATAACATTAAAATCCTTTCGAACGTGTTGAAGACCAACGTTTCTGCGTGTACTTCCATCGGTAGCTTCTATTTGCCCCAAGTTGGCCGCGTATTTCTCGATATGCTTGGTCTTTACAAGGCTGTCAGCGGCATCATCAGCGAGACGGTTGCGCGAGAGGGTAAGGCTGGGAATCACACTTGCGCGGTCTGACTGACATATCTTTATCAGGCATAATTGCGACGAAGACCCCCAAGATCCGTCAGCTGCGGACGGTTAAGAAGGAGATCCTGAAGTTGATGGAGACATACATCAAAAAGGCAGAAGACTTAGATGCCGTCAATGCCAATTTTATGCCTCCTCTCCTGGACGCTATACTTGGGGACTATAGTCGCAATGTGCCTACCGCGCGAGATGCAGAAGTTCTCAATGTAATGGCAACAATCACTGGCCGCCTTGGTGTACGTTATTTTCCGTGACGAGAGCATGCTACTGAGGCTTACGGCAACTTCTAGGCTCTCCTTACCCCTCAAGTTCCCGCCATCCTTGACGCTGTGTTCGAGCCCACGCTCAACATGATTAACCAAGACTTTGCTGAATTCCCTGAGCATCGCGTTGGCTTTTTCAAGTTGCTAAGAGCCATCAATATCAATTGCTTCCCTGGTGGGTGTTATGCTGTACTAGCATCCGCGCTATCTCTCAGACTCTGTTGCAGCTCTCCTTGGAGTACCACCGAATCAGTTCAAGCTGTTCATGGACAGTATTATCTGGGCTATCAAACATACCATGCGGGATATCGCGGACACGGGTCTAAATTGTACGTTCATGTCTCCTAGCTTATCTGCGAACTGTTAGATTGAAACTGCTTAGTGTGTCTCGAGGTTGTCAACAATTTTGCAAGCGCAGAACCGGCTGTTAGCAACGCCTTCTTCCAGCAATACTTCCTCAGCATCCTACAGGATATATTCTTCGTCCTTACGGATGCTGACCACAAGAGTGGCTTCAAACTTCAGAGTCTCCTCCTTGCGCGGATGTTCCAGCTTGTTGAGACCAACCAAATCCAGTCTTCATTATACAATCCGGCTCAGGTGGCTGATCCGAACATGTCCAACTCGTTGTTCCTCAAGGAATATTGTGCGAACCTGCTCAAGACAGCCTTCCCTCACGTTCACAAGTAAGTCTGCCGTTGACCGGGGCATTTCTTAGCTGATGGGACCGTGTTGCAGTACTCAAGTCCAGGTGTTCGTTACCGGACTAGGGGAGTTCCACAGCGACATCAACCGGTTCAAGCTTGCGCTGCGTGACTTCCTCATTCAACTCAAGGAATTCTCTTCTGGCGACAATGCTGAGTTATATCTCGAGGAGAAGGAAGCGGAGGCGCTAGTGAAGGCGCAAGCTGAACGAGAACTCGCGAGGCGTGTACCCGGGCTGTTGAAGCCGTCTCAAATAGAAGACAAGGATGAGGATATTTCATAGACAATGGTCGTGCATCAATGCATCATCGGTGGCGCCATTATTCACATCTCGCACTCCTTTTGTTTGTTTCTCTGACACGAATGCATGCTTCCCTTCATTTTACTCCAGACGTTGAACTATTCATTTTATCAACTTCGCCAACACGTCACTCTGCTATCGTTGTCTTCTCGCAGCTTCACATCTAATGTAATAGTATAGGTCGTGGAACGTATCGGAATAATGTAGTATATCAGGTGAAGCTCGAACAAGAAGTTGATGTGTGGTCACGTTGTTCGATAAGATCGCCGCGACCAACACCCAGTGGATCACCACCATGTTCAAAAAGTACCCGTCATCTTGACTCACCGGGATAGAGAACAGACAGCTGACTTGACTCTCAGATTTTCGCCATCGACTGACATCGCGAGCCAGACACCACCAAAATCCTCTGTCCAGCGATCAATCCGAGCTGCAGTGCTTGCGCAGTGGAAATTGCAGCCTGAAACCCTCGAACAGATATGGCCAAAGAAAGAGTCTTTAACTCATGTGAAATGGTGCGTGTCCCTTAATGATCTCCCGATGACCCCATCGTGAATCTATCCGACAAGATAGCAGAGAACATATGTCGATATACACTGTCAACGGTGAACCCTTGTTCTTCCAACACTTTGACGGACCATTGTACCCTACCCTGAGACTTCTTCACAAGTGTAGGCGGCGCCTTCTCTGACTCGATCCCGCTCCCGCTTAACACGCTGTGGAACCTTAGATCCGTTCCTGCTACCCAAAGTTGGGGTTGATCGTGGTGCGATACGGTTCCTGCTTGGGGGGGCACATATGATGTGTCCGGGCCTGACGTCGGCAGGCGGTTATCTCCCTCCAGCGGAAAACGCCATCCCGACGAATTCGCTCGTCGCCGTCCACGCGGAAGGCAAGGCACACGCGGTGGCGATCGGGATGACCAAGTTGGGCACGGAAGAGATGCGCAAGGTCAACAAGGGAGTCGGCGTGGAAATTGCGGCGTATTTGGGAGACGACTTGTGGGCTATTCAGACGATGTAGGGGGAGTAAAAAGTAAAGTTGAGGTCACGATGACGATGCGGTGACGGGTGTTTATGATGATGTGATCGACTTTTGTTCTTGGGATGTGACGGGGCCGCGTTGTCCCTTGGCAGCCACGGGCGCCAGGGCAGGATGTGATCCGTGAGGAAGCCCAAACTTGCTGTTTCGGAACATCAACATTTCTCGCCTTCAAAGTTTCAACCCTGGATCGTGTCACGGTGGCATTTTTTTTTGGTAGCGCGACATGTTGAAGCAGTGCCTTCAGGAGGGGGCTACATTTTATGCAGGTTCGATTCGGTTTTCCTCAGACCCCGAGGCGGAGGCGGAGGCGGGGGTCGTTTACCGGGTAACCGGGAGCGGTTACTGATAATCATTCACGGCTTTTCTCAAACCCACAGTATTCATCCGCAGTAACCCGGAACTGACTCATGCAGGGACAAGAAGACAATAATCAGTTCGGATACGACACGTTCATTCGAGTCACTAGTACACGCAAGAAACGAAAAGGGAAGCACAAGAACTTCGCCGCCACTGCGTCCGAGCTTCTTACGCGCGTCAAGGAAGAGCTGCTTGTGGCCGATGGAGGGTGGTGGCAGAGCTGCGATGGTACGTATATATCGCTGCTAATGCGTCCGTAATTGATTCATCGTGTCAACGAAACGTTCCCCGGGTCTGGACGCCCAGAAATGTTCCACGAAGCGCTTCGCAGTGCGCGAATTAAGCCGCAAAAAGTGTTGTGTCTTGGGTTGGGAAGCCCGTCGTTGTCGCGGGACGCACGCGCGCAGCTTGCCTTGCTGAGTCACTTGTGCGGCTCTGCACAGATCGTGCGTGAATTCCGAGCTTCGAGTCGAGAGAGAGTTTGGTGATTTGGATCTTGCAGGCCTCGGCGGACATGTGGATGTACGATCCGGTGTTCACAGGTGCAGACGTAGAGCTGTTCCAGACCTTGGGAATGCGCTGTCTCGATCATATCCAAGCAAGCGATTTCACGCCGCCGCCCTCAAATTTCAAACTGATAGGCTACGCTCTCTCTACAGGGAGCCGAACACGCTTTAGACTATCCCACGCTGTTGTACATGCCACACTGCGACTTGAAACTCTACGAGTCCGTCATCCGCGCTAATTGGTCGCTAAACGGCCTCAGCCGCATCCTTTTTCTCTCCAACTCCTTCGGGGATTATGTCGACAAGTACGTACTACGATATATACGCCGCCTTGGAGGGATCGGATCGATTGAAATTTACAGCAACGTCGGTTGCAAACTGGAAAAGGAATCGCCGTGTTTGATGAAACTAGGTGAGTGTATTTGCCAATTACTTAATGATTCGCACGATACATTTAGGGATGCTAGTGCCGTTTCTGGAGTGTCGGCGGCTTCCCACGTCGACTGCGTTTCCAAGTGCATTTAACAACCTTGCTGTGCAGTACGTCAACCCCACCCTTTTATCGCTCCAGGCTCTAGGAAGACCCGGTTTGGATTTCTCTACCCCCCAGCGGGTGAAGGAGGAAAAAAAGTCTAGGATACAAAACCAACTAGCATATCAACAAGCGGCGACAACGGCAGACGTAGATTAGATGAGGGACATAAAGCACCACTAGCATTCTTCATAGACATTATAAGAATTGAAGTTGTCTTCATCATAGAATGGCAGCGGGTCAATCTCGAAACGATCAAATACCGAACTTGGCGTGCGAATATATACATCTGGCCGGGACCGTGCGTGCCGGCCATCTCCAGAAAGCGAGGCGCCGAAAAATAGATCGGACGACCGGCCCAGCGACGACGTCGAAGGTGCATCCGACTCGTCGTCTGAAGTATCCTCTATTGCCTCTGGCACGGCAAGGTCGTCCAGGTCATACATATCGTAACGAGACAGTGCTTCATATGCTGGTGGAGGAGAAATCATGGGAGTTTCGATAATAGGACCAAGCACATATGAGCGAACGAGTGGTGGGTGCAAGGGTGGATATGGAATAGGATATGAAACAGCGGTAGACGGCGAGCAGTGCACCTGTTGATTCAAGAGATCATCCGACGACGACATGGGAGATGTCAGTGGACTCAGAGGACCATCGTCGTCCTCCTCCACAGCAGCGACCGAAACCGGGACATCCGAATCTGCGCATAACTCGTCTTCACTGTCGCATAGAGTTTCCAGGAGGGAATCGAGCCAGTCAGCTTCAGAAACGGCCATAAGTCCTCCCTCCCCAGGGAAAAGCTTGCTGGCGTCGGGAAACATAAATGAGTCCGTCTCCTCTATTTCGCCACCATCTTCTTCAACTACTTGAGAACATACACACACGGAACTGGGTGGACCGTCTAATACGGATGGTGCGAGAGGGGGTTGTGAGCGAAACACCGAGTTTTTAAGAAGGACCCATCGGTGTAGGTTGCAGCTGTCCTTGCCGCCTACAGCAGCATGCAACTTGCTGCGAGCTATAACGGATAGATTGGGATACTCTGTCGACATCTGTGAGGTCAAAATGGTGGGTGGTGATAGTGGTGGTGATGATGGTGGTGGTGGTGGTGGTGGATGTGTGGTGTCTGACGCGTGAAGCGAGGTCAGCCTCAGGTATTGAACAGGGGGTAATTAGGGGATAGACAAACCAGGTCTAAGAGTGAATTTGCCGGTGTATGCGGTAGACGATGAATGGCTCGAACAGAATGGTGCCGTTGTTGGATTTACGGGCGAGTTTGTTCACCATAGTTTAGGAGGGGGGACAACAAGGGGTCGCGAGGTGGACGCGGGGAGAGGGTGGGACGGGACACGATTTGAGAGGGACGAGGACCAGTTTATTGCAAGGGCATGGTGTTGGAGGGGCAAAGAGAAAAGAGGGCGAGACGGGGCAGGGCTTATATAGTAATTTTGAAATACCGAGATTTTGTTGTGACTCAATACGGCTGATGACCTCGGAAAGAAGCCCCTCACATAGCCACAATATAAACACGCCACAACATTTCGAGTCACGCGACAATACCGCCACCATGGTGCATGATATTCGTGATATTTGCATGGAAACGCAATCAACCAAAGTAAAACATGACTAGCCCTCGTCCATATGATCTTCCCCCACCTCGTCGTCCTTGGCTGTGTCAATCAGCTTCTTTAGCTTGTTCGTGCTCTTCGGCGACATGTCGCGTGCAATTGCGAGCCACTGAGCCGATTGCGCCTCGTCTCCCACAAGTCGGTAGACCTTGGCAAGCTGGAAGACGACATTTGATTCCTCTGGCGAGCTATCGCGAAGATATTGCAAATCTTCGATTGCCTCCTGAACAACTGATAAGAATCTCGTAATTTCAGTCTCCACGCCGTCTCAGCCCCACCTTGTATCGCTTCATTGAAATGAGCATCTTCGCCCGCCGATAGCGAACCAGAGCATTGTCGGGCGCCAGCCTTGCGGCTTGGTCAAATAAGCTGTAGGCCGCTACCTTATCTCCGCGACGTTCCACCGTCTGTGATGGGCGTGTCAATCAGCGGCCGCAAGCAATGCAAGTCTTATCAGCAAAGTCGGTTGTATTCGGCTCACCATCCCCACGCATCCGAGGAGCACCGCATTTTCAGGGTGTATCTCCAGTGCCTTGCGGTAGTGATATTCTGCGAGTCGAATCTTGCTTGTTCGAAGATAACACGTCCCTAGGCCGTACCTTCAGTGATGTAATTAGCCTTGACACGCTTCCAAACAGAATTGGACGATAGGGTTTTTACTTTCACACTCACCAGGCATTGTAATGACGTTGGTCTGCACGTAATGCGGTTTGGAAAAAGGAAATTGCCTTATCAATGTCTTCGTCGATAGACTCGTGACCACTTAGAGTAAACGCATATGCACAGCTCGGATCCAGCTCGGCTGCACGACGAAAACATGTCAAGGCCTGCGATCGCTCTTTTTGGAGCGAAAACAGATTCCCAGCGGCGATCCAAGCCTGGGGAGAATGCGGATTGATGCTCATAAGCTCTTGCGCTAAAAACGATAGTTGCACGCTCTGTTGCAAATGCCATAGGAGTGTCGAATACACTTCCATATCTGAGACCCGATAAGGTTCCAGTGCGCGAGCTGCCCTGAAAGCGCGTTCAGCCTATGAATGCACGTAAGTCAAAACGTTTGGCGAGAGAAATTAATAGCGTGGCACAACGCGGCGACCGGATTACGCACAGAAGCATACTCCAATCGTTCATAATGAGCCCGGCCAACCATAGACAGCACCCACGATGATTGTTGGTGTACAGAAGGCATGTGTTCGAGCTCCATTAAACAAGAATGGCAATCATAGATTGACATCGCCCTAGTGGCCCGCGCGAAGCGTCGCATCAGATCGTAGATGTGATGGTCGGCCAGCTCTTGTTCATAAGCTTCCTGAGCAGCTCGCTCGTGAGCCACAGTCCAATGGGTGGGGGCTGGGGAAGTTTCTGAACGAGGTGATTGGGCGTTTGATGTTGGCGAGGTAGAAGACGCCACATCGACAATAGCAACAGTGTCCTCGTCGATATCGGACCCTATTGAACGTGACCGTGAGGTAGTGACTTGTCGACGTTCTCGAAGCGGTGGATGCTATAGTAAAGAGAATAAATCAGCACGTGGACAGTAACACGATGATAATACTACCTTTCCGACCTGTTTACCAAGAGTGCCGCTCAACAATCGGGTACTGCGCCGTGGACCAACACCATTGTTCCCAGGATGTCGCTCGTTTTTTGCGACCCCGACAACGTTCCTCAAGGTTTGAACAGGCTGAGAACGACGACCGGGTGATGAGAAGATGTTAGCAAATTTCAAGGCCGGGCGGGCGCGTGCCTTTTTCAGGGGTTCGTCTGCAACCAACTTGGATGACTTTGATTTTGCCAGATCGATGCTCCGCTGGCGAGTTGTTGAGCGCAGACGCTTCTGGACAGGGCCAGTCTCGTCTGCAGAAGAAAGAGGCCGTGCAGGGGGTTGAGATGGGCCAGCTGGCGCATCTTCCGTTCGAACGCCGCGGGGTGCCATCTGTTGGAACAAGTGACTATCTCGGAAGAATGAATCGTTGTTGATTCTAATGAATGTACGATTAGCCAAGCTACTGTCTTCACTGAGTATCCGGACTTACAATGGGTCGAATGGCACATGTGGTGGCTCAATCCGAAATGCCTGTGGATAATTTTTCTGGCCCAGAGTATGAGTATTGTTTTCAGCAATATCGTGTGCAATGCCTGTTCCAGTTGGAACTGGTAAAGTCTTGATGAGTGGGGGTTCTTCGGGAGGTAGTTTTTTGGTTGGTAATGGTCGGGGCGGAAAGATCTCGTCAATTTCAGGCGCGGCACCTGGTTGCTGGATTAAGCATGCAACTGAACAGCGACACCGAAACCACCCACCCAGCGCACACAACCCCTCAAAGGCTTCCCAAAGGAGTGGATTCATTGTCAATGCCTCGCGAAAACTGACTACGGCTTTCTCGGGGAGGTTGCCTTTCAACGCCATTGTTCCTGCACGACAGCGAAGAGCTGCCTCTTCAGGGAAAGTTCGTGATGTGCGGGGTCCCATTGACTCTGGAGAATAAATCAGAAGATCGCGAAACAGAGTAACTGCACACGCACGCGATGGAACATAATCCGCATCCTCTAGAGCAGCTTCCAAAGCCTCGCGCGCCTGCCGGTAGCGGGAAAGAGACATGCAGCATTTCCCTTTGATTTCTAGACAGCCACTGCACTTGCCCTGTTCGGTTCCACTCACTACATATAGCGCAGAATGGGGCTGTCGGGCGCGGAGGAGGGCGGTCGCGTAGAGATGCCGTGCATCGTGGTCGTGTTCGTCCATGACGTGATATCGTTCGGCATAAAACACAGCAGACTGGACGAGGTCATAGTCGAGACATGTCCATATCAGGGACCGGAAACGTTGTCCGATCTGAAGGGAAGACACGGTCGAAGGTGCAGCAATGGCTTTGAAGCCTTCCTGTGGCATAGCATCAGCCCAAAGGCGTAGAATATCTGCAGGAACTAGTATGAACGTTCTATAGAAGGAACACGCGACGCGTGTAGGGCTGCAGAAAAATGGGTCAATGGAGAGAAAGAAAAAAAAAGATTTCGAAATGGTCCAACTCACGACAAAGACGAGAACGGGTCGAACGCGTGTTAAACTTTGACAACAAGTGCATTCACTAGGTCACGTGACCCCAACTCAGGGGACAACAACTTTTTGTTACAATAAACTACATTCAACGTATCAACGCCGTCAGTGCCCATGTCCATCCGTCTCCTGCTTAGGTTCTTTAAGAAATGGGATTAGAGAAACGGAGACTTTTGAGCTGTTTACGGATCCTTACCAGGTACGCATTGAATTGCATCGTCAATCCGTAGCAGAGAGATGGCTGCCTCGTATGCAGACTTCAAGCTCCTCACTTTGCTCAACGTAGGCTCCAAAACACCCGCGGAGACATTGTCTCGCACGTCACCATTCATGAGATCAAGTCCGTACCGCAGAAGCACCTTTTTTGGGTCGCCGGCGGGTGCGCTTTGTGCTGCGTTGTGGTAAGAACGGAGCTTCGCGACTAGCTCAGTCGAGTCTTTTGCAGCGTTCACGGCGAGCTGCTTCGGGATCGACAACAAGGCTGCAGCAAATTCCGCGATGGCCAACTGCTCTCTCGAGCCCTAGAAAAAATGTAAGCGAATTCCTCGTGAAAGAGTAAGTAGAAAAACTGACAAGTGTCGTAGCAAAGTTCTCCAGATAAACACTGAGAGCAGACTCGACTGCACCTCCGCCCGGAACGACTGACCCACTTTCAAGAGTTCGCTTGATGATGGACAACGTGTCATGCAATGCTCGCTCCATCTCGTCCAGCATATAGTCATTCGCACCGCGTAAAACAATGGATGCGGAGTTTACAACTTTTGTGCCTTTGATGAGAATGAGCTCGTCGTCGGAGATGCGTTCCTGTACGACTTCGTCTGCTGCGCCCAAGAAGCTGGGGTCGTAGGTTTCGTTTCCTTCCAGATCTGCGAGGCTCGAAATTAAGGACCCTCCAGTGGCTTTTGCGATGCGTCTGAGATCCTCCTTGCGACAACGGCGTACGGCCATCGCCCCAGCTTCTACAAACTCCTTTAAACACAGATCGTCGATACCCTTGGTGGTAAGGACAACGTTAGCTCCAGCGGCAAGGATTTTGCGAATCCGTTCGAGGGTTATCTCTGCCTCGCTAATCCATGCATCAGGACGTGCACGATCCAAGAACCACAAGAACACACCGTTTACGAATTTTCTCTAGTTGTTCAGGGTCTTCAACAAGAATTTGAACACCCAACTGCATGCGTGCTTTTTGAAGGTTGATATCGAGACATGCGATCTTGGCGTTCGTGATTCTCTTTTTCATGGCTGGGAAGTAAATGTTACCCAAGGAGAAAGGACAAGAAATCAGAGATCAAACCTTGACTCGAGACCGTGCAATTTAGTGCGTAACCTTGAACAAAGAGAGACTCCCTTGCACTTCGACCATGAGCTTTCAAAACATTCACGGCTTTGACCGGATATTTGATGTCTCCTCGCAGGTTAACTGACTTGACCGCAAGCATTGCATCAACAGCCATGGGAGCAAAAAGGTCGTCGTCGCTTTGGAAAAATTGAGACTTCGAGCAGACCTATATGAGAGATCCCGACGTACTTTCCAATTATCTTGCTGGCCATGCTGGTCTTGGCGGCATTGACTAACGCATCGCGCCCAAGGATATCGACTTTGATGCTAAGATTGTCCTGCATGTACCTCACAGCTTCTTTACAGGCGAGCCTGTATCCCGTGATGATGGTTGTCGGATGGATCTTTGTCTTTACGAGTTCGTTGGCGCGACGAAGGAGCTCTGCGGCAATGATAACCACGGAAGTGGTCCCATCTCCGACTTCCTTGTCCTGCTTTTGTGCGAGATCAACAAATATTTTTCCCGCTGGGTGTTCCACGGATAAAAGGGAGAGAATGGTAGCACCATCGTTGGAAATGGTGACTTCCTGCTGACAATTAAGATGTCGGATACGGGGAGAGACGATGTGCTTACCCCGATGTTATCTACGAGCATCTTGTCAAGGCCAAGGGGGCCCAAAGAGCTCTTTACTATGTTGGCGATTGACAGTGCTGCTGTGACTGGAAAGGGAGGGTCAAGGTCAGCCGTTTGATGGCGCGTCGATGAGGATCCTGCTCGCCATTTTGGTCGCGGATGTCCTGTCCTGATACTCTGTCGCCACCCAAGAACGCGCCTGCTCGTGGATCACGTTGAAACATGACAAGTCGTAGTAGATCTACGGCAACTTCTAAGTTTTCAATGGAGTATTAGGAAACGTCGGCTTACGCAAGCAAGCTCAGCCTCAGAAGTAATAAATTACTTCCTGGCAACTACTACTACCAAGCTACTTATTAGTCTAGTTGTGTAGCGAGAGTCCAATGTGCTAAATAGAGCGGACGCAGCGGTGCAGAATGCGCATGACTAGTTATCGCTGTGGGACTCGTCCGACGGTGTGTTCACGCGTTCACGGCCTCCCACCTTTTGCAGCTTTCCCGTGAATGGCACCTGCAAAGCGTCGCGTATCGTATGTGATACCGCCCCCGATTGACCACGTTCCCCGTCTCAAGCTTCCTCCCTTGGGCATCCCTCGTCATGGTTTACCACGACCCCTCCTCTTTCCTTCGCAACACCAACCCGAAGTGCCGCCCAAGTGCAACCAGCCCAGACACCGCCTCGGGGTCACGTCCCTCGCACTCGACTCTACCACCCAGCTTGAGGGTCGGGCAGCGCCGCAAGGTATACTATACACCGGCAGTCGAGATGGTCAAGTCATTTCGTGGGATCTTGGAATGTCACTCAGACCAAGGCGAAACCCACCGTCGCGCCGGAATCGTGCCGCAAGATGGGAAACACTAACAGGAATGGCCGACGAAACTTTGGCCGAAGAGACCGAGGAGGAGGAGCGTCGGGACGGTGATATACTCGGTGACGTCAAGAAGAGTGCTGGCAGAAAGCGGAGGGGTAGTATCAGTGATGAGATCCCCTATGAGCGTCAATGGGAACTCGATCCCGAAACGCTCGACCTCGGTGTGGTAAGAAACTTGCATCCTCGTCGCATTCTGAACTAACACGGTACCAGGATTCACGGTTCCGACAGTGTGCGCAAACGCACACAGACTGGATCAATGACATCCTTCTTTGCAACTATAATCAGACTGGTTGGTCTCTCGTACTTTGATCCGCTCCGCGTGCTGATAATGTACCTCAGTAATTTCCGCCTCCTCGGATGGTACTATCAAGGCATGGAATCCACATTCAGCTCCATTGACGGACCCGTCGGTCATCGGTACACACGCTGACTATGTTCGCTGTCTTGCCTTCTGGTAAGGTGTCTGCAAACTCTGTCGAACTCTGTCTCAACTCACCGACCCTCCAGTCGCGACTCGTACTGGATTGTCTCTGGCTCGTTTGATAGATCAATCAAATTATGGGATCTCACCTTGTCGTCACCAGCACCACAGCCCCTACTTACCCTCAATCCTCCTGACGCAACCGCACCAAAAGCGTCTATATATGCTCTCGCAGCGGATCCTTATGGGCATGCCATCGCCAGTGGCTCTCCGGAGCGCGTGGTTCGGCTGTGGGATCCTCGGTCAGGAAAGCGTACTGGGAAGCTCGTCGGCCACACCGACAACATACGGGCGATATTGATCTCCGATGATGCTCGATACGTATGGTCGTGCGTTAATTTCGTCTTGCAGACATCTCAACACCCCCTTTCCAGCTCCTTACAGGTTCTACTGATGGTGAGTCTCACCACAGATCGCCGTACAGCAGCCTGAACTCACAATGGCTTAGCTTCTATCAAACTCTGGTCCTTATCTTCGCAGCGCTGCTTGCATACATTCACGTACCACACGGATTCTGTGTGGTCTTTGCACTCTACCCACCCATCCCTGAAGGCATTTTATTCAGGAGATAGATCAGGGATTGTCTGCAAGGTAGATCTTGAAGACGTCTCGAAGGTTGCAGATGGTGCATGCATCGTGCTTGCACGAGAATCCAGTGAAGAAGGAGGAGAGGGTATAAGTAAAATTGTGACCGCCGACGACGCATTGCTTTGGACAGCATCAGCGAGCTCGAACATCAATCGTTGGAAAGTCCCCAAGCGGCCGCTAATACGCGATACGGGAAACGATCAAGAACTGTTTTCAGAACCAGCTGTGACCACGAAGCGCATCTCGACTGGAGTGGAGCCCACCTGGCCAGCTTCACCTTCAATTTATCAAGGTAAATCTTATCTTGTGGTTCGACGTCCAACTGCTCACGCGACACTCAAGGCCAAAGAGATGATGAACTCCCTTCGTACCCTGGGGTTCCGCTCACATCCCTTGTTAGGCTCGCTTATCCGAACGGTCCATTTTCTCCATCGTTATTTATGTCTCGAGGGCGCGATGCAGAAGTGGCTACCCTATATTCTGCGGCTTCCGTTATATCCGTTCCAGGTGGGCGGTCACCATTCAATGCTGCCTTTCAGCATTCCACAACTCTCAAGCCGTCGACTACCCTAAGAGACGCGAGAAGCCATGTTTCGATGAGAAGCATTGATCAAGATCCTGTCCTAGAAACCCACATTCCCTCTACAGCTCACGATATCAGCGAACTTGCCTCAGAAGCCATCCCTTTTAATTCCAACCCAGACATGGTAATCAAAGGGTCTCATGGGCTCGTACGAGCAGTTTTATTAAATGACCGCATGCATGCCCTTACGGTTGATACGGTGGGCGAGGTTGCTGTATGGGATATCATCCGCGGACTTTGCTGCGGATGGTATATGAAAGAGGATGTCCAAGCTGCCAGTCTCCGCGGGAGTTTGGATGGCAGCGCTCGCAGCAGAGATCAAAGCAGCGCGATCGGCGACAATGAATGGAGTCCTCGACAGGCCCTCGAGGCAGTCAGGGAACGTATCGAAGGAGAGGCTGTCGTGTCCGCGTGGTCGTCCGTAGACACGAAGACTGGGGTCCTCACCGTGAACATCAATGAACGATGTTTCGAAGCAGAAATTTATGCGGATGAAGCAGGATTTGATCCCGACAAACATCTCAACGACGAGCTTAGAGGTACGTTCGCAAAGTAACCTGGCAAGATTTCATACTAATACGAGGCCAAAAGTCAACATTGGCAAATGGGTCCTCCGTAATTTATTCCTAGGATTTATACGGGAGGAGCAGCGCAGTCGGCGAAAACGTGACACTCACGGCTCGGAGTCCAGTCAACCAAGCCAAGCTACCGTACATCGTGGTGCGGGAAGAACGAGCGCGGATCTTCATAGTCTCTTTGGCTCTGCTGAACACCTTCCGCATCCCGAAATATCAAAGTCGACGTCACGCCATGCCACACGTACGCTTGT
>JBBPQC010000177.1:0-32543 GCA_038092295.1 Leccinum arenicola | reverse complement strand
CAAGGAAAGGTACGCAGAGCCATCAGCCAATCGAAACTGCAAATGTCCAAGCGCACGGAACTCACCACCGTGAACTTCATTCAAGTTGGCGAGCTGAGCGAAAGTACGGCCGTAACCAAGAGGGACGTAGATGATACCATGGTGGGTAAGCGTCGAGAGCGTGCTGATGACGGTCGACTCTTGTCCACCACCCAAAGTGCCCGTAGAAACGAACACCCCAGCCAGCTTGCCAACCAAGGCACCCTTTTGCCAGAGCCCGCCAGTCGCATCCCAAAAGGTCTGGAAAAGAATGACGGAAAGTCAGGCAATGCAGCTTATCCGGCTAGATTGGCTCGGACGAGACCCACCTTCCACTGCGCGGGGAAGGTCCCGTAACGAGTAGGAACGCCCAAGAGGAAGGCATCATATGTTGCGAGTTGATCGGGCGAGATCACTGGGTAGTTTGGTTTAGCAGGGGCATGCAATTTCGCAAGAACATCTGCAGAGAGGGTCTCTGGGATTCTAGACGAAGGATGGGTGATCAGAACGATCAGTCGACAATCGATGCATGAACGTACTGGTAGATAGTAGCAGAGCCACCGGCCTCAACAATACCGGCCTTGACAGATTCTGCGACTACGCAAGGCGAAGTCAAAACAGATCAACCGCTAACGTCGACGCTCTGCACTTACGTGTAGCAGTGTGGCCGTACATGGTGTAGATGACGATCGCTACCTTTGGAGAAGACATGTTGGGTAGATTGGATAGTATGCACGAGTGGAGGAAAGAGATCGAATTGGATGGGGCTCGTTCGAGCGATCGCGCTGGTATTTGTAGCTTTGCAGGTCCAGGTTGGCGTTTCAAGATTCTGTCTTAATCAGCGATTGGAAGCTTCCAAGTCGGGCACATCTAGGACACGCAATCCCTGATACATTAATCGATCACGACAGACTTGCACAAAAAAGCACCAGCGATACTCACGAGAATCATTGGCTTTGTCACTGTGATATATCAGCCGAGCATCTGTCGGGAAAACTACTAGCAACGATCGAGAGATAGTCAGACTAAGACTCCCTGTCAGACATAGGTGTCGCGTCACTTCAACACTCACAACGTCTGCACAGTAGAGCTGTGTCTTCATATTCGTGCATTTTTTTCTGTTGCCCGGCCCAGATCCAGCTTAACCCCGCTCCCGTTATCAATCGTCTTCGAAAAAGGGATAAACGGAACAAAAGCTGAATGCGTTTCTCACCTTGATAGGAAGGGGCTGATCAAAGGAGGTCCTGGCGGGGTTTGACCACATGCCAAATTGATCCCCGCGCCTTGTCACATGGGCCTGACCGTGGATGCCAAAGGTCAACTTAAGGTATGCCAGCTAATGACGGCAGTTTGAAAAAAAGGCTCTGCTCAGCAATTTCGCCTTGATTGCGCCTTGAGGTCAGTATCGTTTGATGTGATGCACATACAGGGCTATCGAGGAACCATGTCTGTGCCCACGCAACAACGAATGCTCCAGCATCACTGGCAAATTGTGGCAATGACTACCTGGACTATATAGTAATGAGTCCTCAGTACTTTAAGATACTAGTGATTCATTTGCCTCGGTGGCCATGAGCATGTGTGCAGTGAAGACGAGGAGGCCTTTGGCCTTTGAACCTTCGACATGCCCAGCAGATGCGCAGCCCAATGCCGAATGCCAACGTCGCCCACACAGGCCACACCAGGGATGCATTAATGATCCCAAGGCGCACCTTGGGCCAGCTGAATAGTTATGTCGTGAGTTGCGTGGGTGTGTGGGCAGCGGCCCTGAGGTGAGCAATGCTGGCGCGAATAGTATGGAATTTTCCAGGCAATTACTTGTTTCTTTCGTGTCAGCATGTCCGTTGCTCGCCGCCGCCGCCGCGACATGACTAAGATCAGCTCGACATACTTCTAGATCCACTGTGGGAAATATTATTTACATCGTAAGCTAGTGAGTATATCGAACACATTCACTTTTTGATCATTTTGCAGCCAATTCATGCCAGGAACAGTGGTCATAACAGTTCCCTATGACTCTAAATAGCTTCCCTTACATTCTTAGTGTAGCCCTACCACTGTAATTCTGTGTTGCTGGTATGTTTTTACAAGTCCCCTATGTTCGCTATCAGTTTCCCACGCATCTCCCATGTCATTTTAGTTCCCTAGCACTCATATCTCAAGGAGGCCTTTCGAAAAGTTGGGATTATAGTATACCATATGTATTATATGTACCTAGATAGATGCCCTGACGCCCCATTGAATAGCCCAACCGCTTCATAGTCTATAGAGGTAAATCATATATTTACACCTGTATTCCAAGGGGAAGCTCCCTCGAGTCTGCGCTGTTACTATGTTGTAGGTATATATACTAGATATATTGCTATCAATTTTCAGAGTATATCTACCTAGGCAATCAAAAATGCGAACCGCTTTTTTGTAATTCAAGGGTAGGAGGCTATCTACTCCTACCACCACAGATACAACTCCCTGTGGTATGCGCTGCCAGTATGGCATTCCAATATATATTCAATAGCCAGGAATAATGTTTCTCAAGGCATATACCTAGCTAGTAAAATTTGCGAACACATTTTGCGTTATCTGTCCATTTCTACAATATCTATCCATATACATCCTGGTATTACATTTCAAGCGGTTCAAATTTCTATTAAATCATTATAGAAGACTATAAAAGCAATTCAAACAATCGATGAGGACAGGGGAATGAGTGGTGGAGTAGAAAAGGGGGGGGGGAGGATATGTTATTGTTTCTAGATGTCCAAAAATGGACATGCGGCGGATGGTATCGGCACGTAATTCCCTAACAGGGAAGGAATCACGTGGATGTTGGTTTCCTTGTCCGTGCAAAAGGTAGTGCGCTATTCAACAATTATTCATTTGGGTGGTGAATAGCGCAAAGGTATCTAATTAGATGCCGCACGACGTGGCACTGCTATATCTAACAAGACCCGTTATGTGGGAACCTTAGGTGCATCTGCTAGAGGGTCGGTGCATTTCGTATAGAAGGGGTAGTGACCCTATAAAGGCAGCCTCGCCGACTCGGAGAGGTCTCACTTAAGCAAGGTAACTTGAAGCACTAGCTCTGGGCAGCAATATACGGGATATCATGATGTACGAGGACACGAGGACTGCTATATGGTACATTTTACGCAGACAACAGAAGATCATAGATGGGCCAACTTTGGGCAATCCTGCTACTAGTTCCGAGTTGATTGCTGGCCCCTACTGCCTCCGAGTCCGGGTCGGAGTCGAACGTCTGGCGCGAGTGGAACGTGTGGTGGAGGAGTCGGAGGTGGAGGTGGAGGACTCAGCGTTTGATGACGAACGTTTTGTACCCCGGAAAGAATCGTGATACCAATCGAGGTAGCGTTGGTACGAAGTAACCTGAATTCCGTTCCTTAAGGAACTCTGGAAGTCGTCCCAAGTTTCGGGCAGAGAGACTTGCTGTTCCCGAAGGCGGCTGGTATCAAAATCCTGAGCTATATCGGTACAAAAATCGATAATCTCTGTCTTGACCATTTCAAAACCTCTACTCATCGTGGCCCTGAAATGGTCCATGTTTGATTCACCGCCTGGGAGTACCTATAAATTTTTGATCAGATGCGGCGGTCTACGCGATGACATAATAATAGAGGCACGAACTGCGTGGGCAGTGTAAGCGGTTTGTTGGACTGCTTCCCTGTCAATTTCGACCCTGCAGGTCGCATGCCCACAGTTGGAGCTCCGAGTGACAGTTGCCTCAGAATGATGGGTACAGTTCTTTAGGAAGACGTAGTAGCCGATGTTCTTCATGCTGCCCCATGTGTGGCCCGCCGAGGTAAACGGATCAAACAAATCTTTATCCTCGGCCTTTTTGCCACATGCAGCCAGAAAGGCGTCTAGAGAGAGTGGGACGGGTTCTCTCCTGGAAGCCTGCCATGCTTCGGAATTCTCCTGAGGCTTACTAAACTTGGGTCGCTCGATGATGTCAATGATGACAACCATCACGACCTCGGGATGAGCAGCAATCTCGAGCTTGACCTTGTCGAATACCGCAGCGCAACTTTGTGTGAACGCGCATTCTAGGATAAATGGAACACAAATTTTTTTTGGACCTGTGAGTGATGACATGGAGAGGACCATGTCCGGTGTGCCGTTGATCAATTCGGATGTGATTCGGAAGCTCGGGCTAACGGCAAGGCGGACAGCATGTCGAGGATATGGAAGAAGTAGAAATGTGTGGGATAGCGCGGCGTTGATGTCCTCCACCGGCCCTTCATGGACAGCTGTTGATGCTTGAACAACAAGCACCATCGCTTCCTTGTAGTATGTTAGTCTAGTAGATACAAGCCTGAGTTAGCGCTGTTTTGTTGGCATCACCGTGACTGGCATGCCGGTGTAACACGGACTCACCTCGGCCTTGAGTGGATGGTGTTGGATTCATCAATGAGACGTCTTAATGTTCCAAAATCTTGCCGGCTAACGTTACGGAGTTGCTACGTCGTGTAATTGCCCGGTGTCAGGCTGTCTCTGCTCACATGGATAGGTATGACATACCAATAACGAGGCTAACCTGTTGCTGGAAAGGCTGTCCAGGACTTGATCACAAGTAACTAATGATGGGTAAACAACATGCTTAAGAGCGTCAATTTGAAGTAGTACCTACCATGCGAATATTCCTCCGACTCGCAATACCCGGCTAAGGTGCGATCTAGGTGTTCCAACAGGTGGCTGTTGAGTGCCTCGTGGGCTTCAAGTGATGCCGTAGTTGGTGTGCCGGTATTTATGATTGAGGATAAAGTCAGAGGGGAGTCAAGGCTCGGAGATTGTGATGAAGGAAGACCACTGGCACCGGCAGAGGGATTGCCAGCGGTGGCTTTTTGAATCGGTGAGCCGAGAGACTTTGTAGTTTTGATCGACTGTGCCAGCGGCTTGTAAAGCTTGGATCCCGCTGGTGAGGGGCTCAGAAACGTCTGAGTCGTCGCCGGTGCAGCCGGACTTGCCCCCCGAGACCGATTGCGAGCACCGGCAGCATAACTCGGATAGCAGTATGGATCGAAGCTTGAAAAATCAGTCGAGAACATGACTCAGATGCACTCAGCGGGAGGTAGAGCAGTTGATGAATGGGCCAGCCGCCCGCTGCGTACCAAGCCTGGTCAGCCCCACGGACATTGCCGCCATCAGTGGAGCTCCCCACAGCCATCTGATATCAACAAGGAAGAAAATTACTAATCATCACTGTTCCGTCGACAATTGCTGACCTTGACTTGCAAACACCTAGATAACGCTACGCTCCTAACACAACAGCTTTTTTACATGCACCGTTCAATCACACCCAGCGTCCTCCGAGTCTCGAGCGTGCTCAAGAACGAACCCAATTCCGAGCTTCATCGCTTACTCCCCCGTACGTGTGCAAGAAAAGCCGTGGTTCAACTTACCAGGGCATTTCCGTACCCCTGCGGTGCTCGCCCAGCACCTAGTCAAGCTATTAGAGGGCGGCAACGATATGTGGACCCTTTTAGCAGTCTTCATCGGCCAATTTTTTGTCCTTGTGCCAGTGGCCGTGATGGGTGCGGGCCTTCTCTGGGCTGTGGTGTGGGGTTGACAGCTGACCCTGTTGCAGCCGCCATCAGCGGGGAGTCGTCCTAAGGTTTTGTCAAGTGCTGATGTTTTTGCATAGCTTGCTTTCAAGTCTCGTTATGCACGAACCTTCCACCCTACCGCGCTGCAAATCTGGTCATGCACCCTTCGAGGTGAAAGGTTTCATCCAATCGACACGATATGTCCTCTATGTCCAACTTGAAGCATTTTTGCATCCTAGGACTTGATTTCGGAGAGCCGAGCACAGGTTGGCTGTGATCACCTTGGTCAACGGGACGTTGCAGGGCACAAAGGTGTTCGAGATCATAGACGGGCTCACCACCACGGCTGCCGTGGCGTTGCATGGGGCCAAGCTATTGAAGAAGCCGTATCAGGCGCGAGGGGGAGGGGGTGAATGGGAGGGGGGGAGGCGGAAGGTGGTGAGTATCGCTCCGAGTCAGCACTATTGATCATGGCTGACAGGTTATCGACAGTACCCACAGCATCTGACAGTAAACAAGCGCGGGGTTTGCGAAGTCGTTGTAGACTACACATTCGGCGAGGGAGTGGGTTGTCACTGCCATGACTCGGACGTGCTCTATCAACGTCTCTGTTGCTTAGTACTAGTAGGGTCACGGGGCACTTTCTGCAAATAATCTCTTCACCGTCACCACTCTCACGATACAGCCTGTCACACTGGCACGTTGATCCAAAACTCTTCATCACGTCCTGGACTAGTAGGCCGTTACCTCTCTGTCATGGTGGCCTTCCGCTTCATACCTGCAGCCGTCGCAACCAATTGTAGGGGTGGCGTTCTCGATGGAATGACCCAGCGATGTTTCCGGAATGCACTCAAGCATATTCTTTCCAAGGAGACGTCAGAGAATCCGGGAAGGCATGGCTTGCTTGTGGAACATGAACATAGTTCCCAAGGGGCTATCATGATGTATGGAGGGTGGGGTCGATTTCGACTTGTCGTTGCTGTCGTCGGGCAATCTCGCACCGTATCTCTCCTTGCCTTAAGACCAACAGAGAGACGTGACCGCGGACCTCAATGGGGCCACCGTCCTTGGGAGACAACTTGCCCGTTAGGGCACCTGGCACGAACAACGTCGTTGGGCGATGCTGGATCCTATCTCGGCACTCATTAAAAAGAGCTTGGGGACGCGACGGACCTCAATGAGGCCAGCATCCCCTCGAGACAAGTCCCTGGCCTTTGGCCTGAATCGAGCCATCGAAACGCCGATAACGGGTAACGCAACAAAAATGGTTGGATCAGACAACGCATGCGGGACACGAGGACGCGGCACCACGGCACGGCCTGCGGAGACCGCGACACGACTGTCCAGCGGTGACTCGGATAGGACTGAACAACGACAACAACAACGAGAGCCTCTGAGGGCATTGTGACGGTATCGGATGGGGCGGGTAGGAGGGCAGACAAGTTGTAACAAATGGGCCATCGTACAACCGCATGCATGGATTGAAACCGCTCCCTTCTCGATTAAGAGCTATGGAGGCCTACGAAAGCTATAGACAAAAGCGCCTATCGTCTGCATACGTCTGAGTCTACATTCGAGAAAAACCTACGGAGAGGGCCTGTTGTGATATGGCGGTATCAACTCCCACATGCTAGATTCACACACGTTGACATAGGTTCCAACACCCCGCTCTCTCACTGGGCATGGGTGGTCATATTTTGGCGGTTTTGCTGAGGGGAGGTGCTTACCGTAGTCGAGTTAGCTACACGGACCCGCACCGTATGGTGCTGTTACACATCCCGGGCACAGGCCGCCATCAGCAAATCAGTAAGGAGCTGTGCAGTGCTGCACAGCGTTACAAGAAGGTCCTCGGCTGTGCAGTGATGGTACAGCCCGTTTACAGGACCACAGGCTGTACTAATTTAGTAATCCTGTAAAGTACGCTGTAGAGCACCACAGGACCACACGATCCACAGGATTCTATGCGTTCTTTTCTTTTCTTCTTTTTCTTTTTTCTTTTTTAAACATTCTCAATATCATTTGTAAACTACGTAGGTACAGGACGTAGATAAAATATATATATACCATGTCCGTGTGCGTCATCCTCCTCCTCGTCGTTTCACCATGACGCGCTGCCGCCATCCTCATCCCCATCGCAGACACTGCGTCCTCGCCGGGTCGTCAATGCCGTGCCATCCTCGTCGTTTCGTCATGACCCGTCGTCATTGCTGTTGCAATTCCGCCATGTCGTTGTCGTTGTCGTCGCGGTACCGCAGTGTTGCTGACGCCGCCCATCGCGTCGTCACCCTCATCGCCGCGTCGCGCCGTCCTCTCCGTCCTCGTCGTTTCGCCGTGACCCGCCGTCGTCATCATCGTCGTCGTCGTTGCCGTTGCAACGTCGCCGTGTTGTCGTCGTTGTCGTTGTCACTGCGGTCTGCGGTGTCGCTGACGCCGTGCTGTCTCGCCGTCCTCGCCATCCTCAGCGTTTTGCGGCGGTGCGTCATCCTCGTTACGGTGTGGCGGACGTTGTGTCATCGTCATGGTACCGTCTCCCCACCCTGCCCGTCCCCATCTTCGTCGCGGTCACGGTCTGCGGCGTTACCCTGACACGCCGTGTTGTCGATGCGTTGCTGATGTCGAGCTGTCGTGGTCGAGGTACCGACGTCGTGTTGCAGTCCGTCTCGTCCCGGTGCCCCGCCGCGTCGTCATCGTGGTACGCGTCGTGTAGCCGTCGTCGCACCGCCGGCGTGCGTGCGGCAGAGAGATGAGGGAGAGGGAGAGGGGGGGAGAGAGAAATGAGGGATGGAGGGGGAGATGAGGGGGGGAGAGGGAGGAGACACGGGCGCGGACGCGTGGGTGTGTCGTCGTCGTGTCGCGGGCACGTCGACGCGTCGCGTTGTCGGCGTGGTTGCGCCGTTGGCGTGCATGCAGGAGAGGGAGAGGGAGGGGATGGAGGGGGGGGGTTACGTGGACGGACCACGTTGCGCCGTCATCGTTCGGCGTCGCCATCCCGTTGTCGTCGCGTTGACGACACGTCCAGGAGAAGGAGGGGGAGGGGGAGGGAGAGGGAGAGGAGACGCGGACGGGTCGTCGACCGTCCGTTGTCGTCGCGGCAGTTGTCGTGTTGTCGATGTGTGCAGGGGAGGGGGGGGGGGAGGGGGGGAGGGTGGGGACGCGGGCGACTTGTCATCACGTCGTCGCGGCATGGTGAGCCGGGGAGAGGGACAGTGAGAGAGGAGACGTGGACGGGTCGTCGTCCGTCCGCTATCGTCGCGTTGTCGCCGTGTGCAGGAGAGGGGGAAGGAGAAGGAGAGGCCAGAAGGAGGGAGGGGGGGGGACGCCAATCTGGGACGGGGACGGCCCATGGCCCCGGGCCGTTGTGCTGGCTGGACCGCAGGACAACACGTCTGGGGTATGCGAGGGAGACTGAGAGGGGTGGGATGGGGTCGGGGATGCGTGTTCATCCGTTTGGGTGTGTTGTTAGGGCAGGGGAGAGGGAGCAGAGAGCGACGGCGCTGTTTCCAACTAAGGTCACGTGCCGTCGTGAGGAGTCTGTGTGGCTGTGGCTCGGCTGTCGGTCCCAGTCGGCTAATTGTGGACTTGTGACATAGCGCGTGCCTGTGACGCTGCCGTGTCCATCTGATAGGCTGTAATATGAGGTAATTTGTTTGTTGCTGTTATGCTCCTGAAAATTTATGCCTTAAAAACCCTCTGCCTGCTGCCCAAACACCGCAGACCAACCCGTCGCCACACGCGCCGACGCACACCCATCGAGCCAGACATTGGCACGTGGGCCTCTGCTGACCCGTTCAAAAGCACGGCGCCCCAAAGCCCCGCCCGTTGCCGCAAGCGCTGACGCACACCCATCGAGCCAGACCTTGGCACGTGGGCCTCTGCTGAACCGCTCAAAAGCACAGCTTCCCAAGGCCGGCCCGCTGCCTGAAGCGAGGACGCACACCCATCGAGCCAGACCTTGGCACGCGGGCCTCTGCTGAACCGCTCAAAAGCACGGCATCCCAAGACCGACCCGCTGGCGCAAGCGAGGACGCACACCCATCGAGCCAGACCTTGGCACGTGGGCCTCTGCCGATCCGCTCAAAAACACGGCGTCCCAAACCCTGGCCCCTTTCCGCGCACGCTGACCCACACCCATCGAGCCAGACCTTGGCACGCGGGCATCTGCCGATCTGTTCAAAAGCACCACGCCCCGCCGGAAAAGCCCCGACGAGCAGGGCGTGGGATGCTTGGCAGCGGCGTCGTGAAGCAGGCGCGGCCCCAGGGATTCCAACCCCGGTACGACCCGGGGGGCCGCCAGCACAGCCTTTAGGCTGCTGCTGCTATGGCTTTTTACTGCCCGATATGTCTTACGTACCTGGTAGCATACCGTTTGATAGCTTAATGCAATATGCGCTGTGCATGCCCTGCTAGTCTAGTAAGTTGCCTAAACGGCACGTGGATGTGAGTATGCCACATCCTTGATGTAGAGCACGTGTCTGGTCACGAGTACTAAGTACCGCCGGGTTCCGTACGTCATGCGTCACGTGTCGGCGGTGTCGCCCGCTGGCATTTTGGTCATCAACACTCGGCTTGAAGCTTTCTTCGTTAAGCACCATCCCCTTCTCCCCAAATACCCCGAATGCCTTTACCAAGGATTTCTGCATTCATTCGCGTCAACCCCGCCATCCCTCTCGAGCAGTCACTCGGGGAAGCTTTTGAACGCGAGCTTACCCATGTCCTGTCCGGGAACAGCGACCATGAGCACGGAGAGTTAGACTCGGAGACGCCGGAGAGCGACCCACAACCGCCGCCGGAATCACTCCCCTCGATACCCAGCAGGTCGGACAGCCAGCCAAAGCAGCGACTGCCCGGGAAGGCGGCTGCGGACAGGTATCGCAGACAAACAAACCGACAGCTGCAGAAAAATCAAAACCCAAGCACACCGAGGTATTCGAACTCCAAGAAGTACCGAGACATCAACCATATCAACGTTGCCTTCAACGCCGACGATCTCCCTGCCGCCAAAGGGGCTTTCGTCAGCCGTCGCCAAAAGTGTGACACGTCTCAGGAGTGGACGCTGGAGGAGCTCGTCAGTCGCGGCTTTAACGTTGTGGAGTGGGATGGCCGGTGAGCCCCGTTTCTTTTCAAAAAATGAGTCACGCTTACCAGACCCTCTCCTCGTCAGAACACCGACTGCCGTTGTCGATCAGGAGGACCGAGTGATTACCGTCCTGGCTGGTAGGCCCCAGGGCCCCGATTGGGATGCCGTTCACAAAGGGATGAGCGACATTCTTGAAGACCTCCCGCTGAACGTTCAAGGGCGCCGCAAGGAGCGGCGAGGCAGCTTTTTGTCGCTGTCGACGGGTATATCCTACGGCGGCGGTCAGACGGTAAGAACACACCTACACGCTGTGCCGACGAGTTACTGACACTCAGGCTTCCTTCTAGGCCCCTGGAAACCTCGTTCACAAGCCCATGAACAAGGTCACCGTCGCAAAATTGTGTGAGGACGTTAACTTCGTCCGCGCAGCCGGATTTATGAGCAGTAAGCCATCTCTTCTATCCAGCCACCGCTCTAACCATCCTTTCAGGCTGCTTTGCGCTATATGCGCCAAAGCTGTGCGACGACTACGAGGTCAGCCTCAAATCGTTGCTCGACCGGTATTCCAAGCTCAAGAAACCCTTCCTGAACAGCGTCTTTCCTACTTGCACGTTCAACGGCGGCTCACGCGTCGTGACCCTCGAGCACGTCGACAACACCAACGTGCCGTACGGGCTTTGTGCCATCTTTGCGTGCGGATCGTATGATCCGACCAAGGGTGGGCATTTGATTCTCTTCAACCTGGGCCTGATCATCCAGTTTCCTCCCGGCTCCACAATCCTGGTACCTTCTGGGACCATACGTCACGGCAACGTCCCCATTCAACCACACGAAACGCGACAATCTTTTACTCAATACTGCCCCGGTGGCCTGCTCCGATGGGTTGCTTATGGCTTCCAGGCGGTCAAAACGGCATCCCCCAGCGTCAAGGAGTTGTTTTTGAGGACGCAGGAAGAGCGGCGGGTACGTGCCGTTGGCCTTTTCTCCAAGGCCAGCGAGGTGCACGACGATAGGGTTGTTGTGTTCAATTTAAAGTGTCATCGGTAGGCCGTGGTATCTTCAAACATCACTCTGTTATCCGAGTAATTCCCGTTGATCTCATTCGTTGTCTGAATCATTGTCGTTCGAACGTGTTGCTGAATGTATGCGAGATTATTCATGGCGTGAAGTAGCTACTGTAGGTTGCGTTAACGTGCTGAGAACTGCGGTGCTCTAGTCGAGCATTTCAACCCCTGGCCCTTTCTCTAGTATCTGTGACACGTCACAAGCTGAGTCGGGGACTGGGCGTGTCAGCACCGTTACGATGCCAACGCACACCTCCGAGTCGCGGACTGCGGCAAGTAGAATTTGACACAAAAGACAAACTACCGCCGCCTCTCCCAAAAAGGATGCTTCTTTAGGTCGCCACTACCAGCTCAACGAACACAGCTGCGCGCATTCGCACTCTACCTTCAAAACGTCATCAACAGATTCCCCCTTGCATACTGTGAGCGTACTCTTAACCACGTGCGTATGCGTGCTCAAGTTCAGAGGCTGACAGGCTGACCGCTGGCAACATGCAGCAAATGCAGAAAATTTCTTGAATCAAGGCTTACCCATTCCTGCCCCAGAAGCACATGCCAAAGCTGCAAATGCCTTGTTGCAGCCAAGACAGGTCAATCGATACCAACGTATGTTTCCCCAAAGTTCCTCCTACCATCTCTTTGTGCCGAGCTTTTCATCACAGACCAAACGTACGCTACGCTTGCTCTACAACGAACACATAAAAACTGGCAGAGATCTCGAGAGGAGGATCGCCGAGTGGTGGTCACCGCTCTCCCTATCTAGCCCCTTCATGTCCCCCTCCCCAAAACACTTCTATTCGACTCACGGATTCACAGAACACGGTCGATGAACCCTTTATGGTACTTGGCAACGGGTACCTAACACCCTCATCACGCAGTCCGTTTTTCACATCCAGCACAGTCTGACCCCGGGGACTGGAAGGCATGATGGACAGCCTTTCTCAGCCTGTCGCTTTCACTACGGCCCCCTTGGAACCGAATCCGCCTTCTTGGGCAAACCTAGCTGGTCCGGGAGGAGTCATCGAATTCCGTGGACATGGTTTGTCTTTGGATGCTTCCTTCAACGTTCGCACGTTCCGCTCACCCAAACGCATGTCACAGGCCAAATGGATGTCAACGTGGATCAGCAAAGGTGTTTATGGTGATCGAACAATTATTTCACCATCTGTATACCAGAACGTGTCGTACTCTTACTCCGTTTGTGCCGACCACCCAGCGGACCCGGAACTCTCCGTCGTTGGATATGGCATGGGTTGGTTCCGCGGCTCATACCGCGGGTACGGCGTGAGAACTGGAAATTTTGGCCCCTCATGTCCGATAGCTGATGTGGCTCTCCAGATTGTCTATCAGATATGCCCTGTTCCTGGGCTTTCTAGTACCCTTGTCTCTTTCCTTCCGAGTGACGAGATCGGGCTGTATTTGCAAATGGTGAAAGCAAGGCTGAGCCTGTGGCACTGATTTCGGAGCGCATTCTTGATTCGCCGCTGCACCTATCTAGCTCATTGATTCCCGCCCTTCCTTTCTCTTCTTTCATCCAGCTGACGGATAGCCCAGCTCTCGTTCTAGTAACATCGTGGCGACATGGCCGAGTTCGGACGCGGAGAGCTCTACGTCGTCTCTGGATGCCCTTGCTGGGACATACACCAATCCTTGTTGTGGATGCTTTACGCTGTGTGCACCCTCTAGCGTATCTTCATACTGAGCCGACGTTCGATTCAATTTCACTGCCATGGGCAGCATACAAAACGGCCCAAGCCCTTCCGTTGATCTGCTCGCGGCCTCGCACATGGTCTTCGCACGTTCACATGCGTGCTAAGCGTGGTGCCTTGCTTGAGTTCTACCCCACGACCCCATACCCGAACGGATATGGCAAGGATGGGATGCCCTATGAGAGGTTGAATGTCGGTGCGACGGAAAGGTTGGCTGAATTTGTCGTGGAAGATGTGGAGGTGGATTGGTGGGAGAGAGAACAGAGCGAGTACGCAAGGATGGGACGGTGCGAGATCGTGCACTGAGAGGGGTGGTTTGATAAGGCTTGATGAAATGTGTGGCATATGAATGAAGGGGGGGTGATAGTGTGTGTATGTACGCTGAACCCGACAAGTTTTCATTGCAGAGGTCCGGCGAGAATGGAGCATATCGAAGTTGCTGAGGGGCGTCTTCCATTCCCTTTGATTACTCTCTTTAGCATGACGGTACGCGCCCGATCCCAATCAATGATGCACGGCTCAACCACCTCCTGTAGCAACGATAAAATGCTCGTGGGAGGGGCATGGCCCGCCGTACTGTGCCCAACGCGTCGTCCAAGCATGCCCATGATCAAACAGCAACAATGATATACATCCCGCGGGGTACCGCATCGTGGTTCTGGGTGTCCCGCGCACATGTTTGGGTTACGAAAGTCGGGTGATAACAAGGCGCTGGGTTCGTGCCATGCGACGGTCCGACCACGAGGCAGCCTCGAGGCTAGTCGTGTACGACGTGGGCGTTACACGTCGACTGCGGAGCCCCAAGTTCTATTGAAGGCGAGTACGTACGGTTCAGAGTTGGTCGTAGTTGGGATGGTTGACGTTCAAGAGCAAGCTTGTAAAAATGGAACACACTAGGAGGTCAGAACCAGGCACGCGCAGATCATCAACTACATTCGACCGCAACATACAATCGTTGCGGCGAAATGGTCTAGGAAGTCCACAAGGCAACCTCGTGAAGAAGCTTAATACCCCGCCTTATCGCCATCACCACCACCATCGCCATCATGTCAGCATCCTCTTTCTGTGCGTCGTGCGCAAAGTTCACCTTATTTATCTTCTCTTTTATTACCTCGTGCCCATCAGTCCTTTTTTCCACTTGGCTGGCATCTGCGTGGACTTGCTTCTCCTCGCAATGCATGCGCAAGCGACGTTCTGTCTCACTACCTTCGTCTGGTTTCTTGCGCATCTCCTACACGTTCGCGCACATGGTTACGTCGCACAAGTAACCATCGACGGAACGGCATACAGCGGATAGTAAGAGTTTTATCCACTTTTCTACCCCGTTGCCGTTGTATCTTGCCTCAACTAAGAGTTTTGTTTTCTACCTAGTTCCTGTCTATTGCAGGGTATGCGGAGCTCTGCCAGAGTGCCGAGGAGAAAGGCAAGGAGGGGGTAACCAAGCTTATCAATGTTAAGTTTTTACTTTTGAATCGATCGATAACGTTCGCTAATTCTCCTACAGGATCCATATCTTCGAAAGACATGGGAAGGGTATGCATGTTACTGTAATGTAATTTTCGACTCCATTGGTGCGGTCGACGACGATGCACATCGAGACGAAGAGTACCAGTTCCGCGCATGGTTCCAATGCTTGTATACTTTCGTTCGCAGGCAGAGATATCCGCGAGTCGGGCAGAACGTTTTGGGACCAGAGATACCGCGGGCACTTTGAGGTATTCAAAGTCGATCGGCGGTTGGTTCTCAACGATGGCGGGGACCCAGTTCGGGGAGGATTGGGCGCGGTTGACTCGGGACCAACTCTTCGATAGCAAAGGAAGTCTCAAGTTCAAATCGGACTTGTGGATGGATATCCCAAACCGTCCCAGCAAACCAACCCTTTTCCACGCGGTGTTCAATCGCGCACAGCGTTGTCTCAAGCGTGCGCAAGAATGAGACCGTTATCGAGACGCCCGGAGATGGCACGTGGTCGGTGTTTTGGATTTGTGTCATGGGCTGATCAAGGATCGAACGGACGCTTCTGCCGTTGGCGGTGGACCGGTGAAGGACGTTAAGGTGACACGGAGAAAGGGGCTGTATGTGGTGAAGAAGGAGAACACAGCGGGGGACGAGGGCAAGGAGACAAGGATGGCGACGACACGCGACGATCAGGTGCGTTCCCGCCGCCACTTAGTGCTCACTTAACCATCTCTCCCTCAGCACACTTCCACCTCGGAGGACATGACGACAGCGCATGCCACCACCCCACAACGTGATGACAAAGTCTCGGACGAGGGCAAGGAGACGAGGATGGCGACAACGAACACGACGACAGGTTCGTTCCCGCGACAACTTAGTGCCCAGTGCGCACTCACCCGTCTCACCCCTAGCGCACTCCCACATCACGAGGACATGACGCAATGCATGCCACCACCCCGCAACGTGATGACAACACTTCGGACAAGGACGAGGGAAAGGAGGTGACGATGGCGACGAAAAGGTGCGTTCCCTCCGCCACATAGTACTCGCTCACCTGACTCTCCCCCAACCTTGTCTCGACGACGCACGACGCAGCGACCGCTTGGAGGTCCCGCTAGGGCCTGCAGACGTCAAAACAATCCCTGGGCAGCATCATGGGCTTTGAACCTCATCCCTCGCCTGCAGTTCCGGAGATAAGACAACCACCGTTTCCTCACTTCGTCAAGACATGCCAAACAGATCCAGAGGCATTCCTTCCCGGCGTTTTCGCGGACCTCACCTCTGTCATGTGTGCATGGGATATCCGCGATTCTACCCATCTACCATCCACCCCTCGCGTGTTAGACGTCCTCAGCACCCACAAAACCAGCACCCATGCCATCCGCTCCGTCAGAAACTACGTCATCGCACTTCCGGACAAGTCCGCTGGTTCACTTAGCATCCAATACAAGAACAGGGTCTCAGCCAGCGCTTCCGTGCCAAAACGCAACTCGGCTCAATCGAGGTCCCAGCTCGATCCCTTGTCCTTGATCTGCAAATCTGCACTAGAAGTCCTCGCTGCTCTTCGCGAACTCGAAGAGCGCTCGAGGGTGCCGCTATCCGACAAGGTCTACGATGCCCAAAGCGATCGTGGTTCTTCACAGGATCAAAATCCACATTCCCGCGCCATATTTCCAGCGGCCGTGTCCGACGACGATTTGGAAACCTTGGGACGATCGCCTAGTACTAGGAGGCGGATGGCTATACATACAAGACATCAGACTGGCAGACCTCGAAAAGGAACAAGATGTGGTTAGACGATACGTAGACCTCGTTGATGACGTGTTGTTCGGAGGCATCAAGGACGGAAAGCGTGGTTGGGAGAGGGAAGGAGAAAGGTCTGCAAAGCGGTCAAGGGAGGGACAGAATCGGCGAGTCAGCACAGGCGACGTGTTCGCCTACCGGTTCCCTCTTGACCCACAATGCTCAGGACAACGTGTTGTCTCTTCGTCCGGTATTCTTGACTCGTTACGCAGCATGTTGTTATCAGAGGAGCCGGAAGACACCGCGGAAGCATTTTCGAACGCAGGAAGCGTGGAAGAAGACGATCTCCCCGATTGGGCAAAGTGTTCGTCGTTTCAAGATGATCCCGTTGGTTAGTGGGTTCATCATGTGGAATATGTCCTTGTTAACGCTTATCTTCTTAGGCCGCGCACGTTCCCTCTTGATCGCCATTCTTCCAGAGAATTTGCGTCCGCTTGTTCCGGTCACACCTGACAAGTCTGCATTTTGGAGTGCGCTCACGTCAGGTCAATGTCGGTGCATAGCTTACAACACCAGGGTCCGTGGATCTCGCAAACCATGGGGTTTCATCAGCGTAGACTCGATACATGATATCGCCTCCCTCGAGCAGTCTGCCAACGGTGTGGAAGGTGACGAAAAGGCTAAAGTAGGATGGACTTTTCGGAGGATTGATAGCTTGCGTTTATGGGCAGGGTTCGTCTCCAAATCATCTCTGATCGAGTCACAGTCCTAACTATGGGTCTTCCGCAGCGCCCTGAAACTACGTTATCTCCTCCCTCTGGTCATCCCGTCCACGCTGAGTCGACCAGAGGTCGGACCATATATCCCACACGGCTTCGCCAGCACGTGCACACTCGCGCGGCCCATCTCCCGCCCGCACTTCCTCTGTCTCTGGTCACGCCGCAGCATCCTCTCCTCTCGTAGACGCACCGTCACCGTCACTGCCACGAGCCAAATTCGCGCAACGACAGGCAAACGACGCCAACGCCTACGACGGTCTCAACGTTTCTTACAACTTATCAAAGCGGTCAGAGGGTAGTATCCGCTCCTCCAGCTCACATCTCTCGTTCGTGCATAGCGCAGCCTATCCTCGCAGGTCCTCCCCATACCCCTCAGCCATTAGACTCGGTCCAGGAAGCTCATCCGTAATACCTTTCGAGGACACTTTCTGGGATCACATTCAGAAACACGACCGGAATTTTGATGCCGTTCATTACCTTTCTGATCGTTCCAACGAGAAAAGGCAGACGCGTCAAACAACCCCTCCCGTCGGAGACAACAAATAAACCACCACCGCCCCGACAAGCCAGGCAATGAGGTACCTTCGCGAGTGCAGGAGATGTGGCATTGTGGACAAGTCGGTCGCTTCAAAGTTGATAGGCCATCAGTCAAACGTGCGTCCGCTACATCGCTCGTTTAATCCCCGGAGTTATCTAACACTTTGTCACGGCATATAGCACATTCCGCCAATCCTGCCAAAGGCGCACAGCAGCGAATACATATTCGCCACATTCCAGACCCTTTTCTTTTCGCAGGCAACACCATCACTTGGCCGCATAGCGTCATCCACAAACATTCTCGAGCTATCGCATTTTCCATCTTTCGTTCCCATGGCTTGTTTTCAGGTCGCCAGACTGCAGGAGCTGGTCCCTCTGCCGGCAGGACGCACATAAATATGCGGCTTGGAATCATGCTCGCACCGAAGAAGGTGCAGGAACAATATACCAGCACGAAAACGACTCGGCAGCTTAGTACCTACGGGTTGCTTGACAGCGAATCGCGAGGCTCGAGGGACAAGGACAAGGGGAGAGGCAGTCGCCGGGATACGCAGTCTCTTCCGTTGCGTGAGCGTGATGGCCGCGAGAGGAACAGAAGGCGAACACAGGATGACAAGGGAAAGGACAAGGGAAAGGTCCCAAGCAAGGGCAATGGAAAAGATCGGGGCGACAAGAAATATCGCTTGAACCCGACGGAGAGTACAGAATCCAGTACCGCCACCAGCAGCGCAGGAAGTGTCAACAGCGCACTAAAACAGGTCATTTCCGCTCCCGAACGACCCGTGACCAGGATTCAGCTGTCTCCCAGCATTTGTCCTCTAACTATGTATGGATGCGATTCACGTACTAGCCGTCCAGCTTCGCCAACGTCATTGGCTCCCCGTCAATCAATGATTCCGTGAAGGTCCCAGAGTCGTCCGGTACCTTGGCGATCATCGAGATTCGATCGACTCGGACAATCGCTTACCTCCTCCTCGCATGACCCATGCTGAAGCCTTCAGCGCATTAGATCCTAATGACGTCGAGAATTTGCGTTTAAAGGCCAGCAACCGTGCAAACGCTGAGACAAGCTCGACGCTCGAACGCATCCTCCGTCGGTGCGCGAACCGACGACCATTCGTCGTCCAGCAACCAACCAAGAGCATTCCAGCCTCCGTGGTTGATCACTGCCGGCCGTGGCCAGCAGGAAGAGAATGATCGGGTACTGAACGATCTAAACGCTTTGTTCAGAGACGTCGGTCTTCTGCATGCGAACCCTCACAAGTCGTCGAAGACGATATCGAAGCGCAAGTCCAATCAAGGCATCCTCGATCAGATTCTGGACGACTGTCTCTACATGCTTTTGCCCCTTTGGCCCGCCGAAACTGACCCGGCTGCCGTCCGCGCTGAAACCAGCAGCACCGCATCGTTTGTCACAACCATCCCTGAGAACAGGCAGTACTACTTGCTCGTACGGTCTACTACGTCCCTTTTGGCGTGGCGAAATCGAAAGACAAGAAACCTGAAAAGAAGAAGGCGAAGCAATCTCACTTGTTGGACAGTGGCGTCGAAGAAGTCAAGGATATCTATCCCTCTGCGTTCCATGTGGTCGCTCGTGTGGTGACGTATGACGAGCTGCGGCTTTGAAATGTGCCCAACGCCGAACCAACCCCGTCCATCGTTCGCCAGGTAAATAATATCGCCCCCGTAAAGGGTCCTTCAAATCCATGCTTGAACTGCGGTCAGAACGCACAGAAAGCCGCCCTCGTTGCCGACGCGAATCCCGGAAGTCAATTGCAATTTCTCTGGTTGGGTGGCGACGGCACCGACGTGAGTTGTTTTTTCATATTTTGCTCGGGAATAAATGGGTTTCCAACCATTCGCGGGTAGTAGCCACACGACATTGGTCCCCTGATGACCTACATGGCGTCGTGTGGTAACACTACGTGTGACCGGTATGATCCTACCGATGCCGAGTGGTTCAAGATCGAGGAGACAGGCCTCGAACCGGGAAACATCACCTGGTATCAGAAGAACATCATCGGTATGTCTTCCCCTTCATATCCTCATGTGCCTCTTCGCTGACGCGTTCCTTGAATAGGTGAACGGTAGGCCGGCAAACCTCACCATCCCATCCACGTTGCAAAGCGGGCATATCTCATTCGACACGAGACCATCGCGCTTCATCTTGCCACCACAGTAGGTGGTGTGGAGTTCTATCCGTCTTGCACACAGGTAATGCTGCGCGCCGTTCGTTTCTCCGCCAGATCGTTCATCCTTGTCCTCGATGCAGGTCAACATCGGAGGTTCGCAAGTCGGAATGGCTACCGCGAGCGAAGAAGTCACGTCCCCCGGAGGCTATTCGGACACCGATCCCGGGATTTACGATCCCACCGTTTTCAATACGCCCTAGTAATTGGCGCCTTCTCCGGTTGTCTCCGTAATCGACATGCCAAAAAAAGCGGCTGAGCTTCTCGAGCAAGGTCGGGGTGTGTTCTGGACCCAGATTACTCGTCTCCGTTCCCCTCTTGAACGTGTCATTGCCTAGGGCCAGGAAGGACATTCCCTTGCGAACGAGTTTACTCGACTCACATCAGAACAGGCATACAATTCACCACAAAGTCCAAATTAGCACAACAAGCTGTTCGGTCTTAACGCTCATCTGCAATCCGCAATTTCTCAAACTCACACATTACCCGGTCTCACTCGATCCCTCCTCCCCTCTTCCTTCTCAGAACTCCAGCCTGAGCACGTTGCCAGGGAAGGACCTGTCGTCCTTGTGAATGCTAGCCACTCTTCTTGCAGACTTTCCAACTCTGCTCACATCTCCAACCGCCTCTTTGTCTTGTCCAAAGACGGCAGCGCTCACTCCAACAAGAACACGCGCGCGAAACGGCGTGGCATTTACACGCACTGGCATGCAGCGACGCAGCCATCGTAGCCCCCGCTAATACATCGCTCTCACTCTACAACACATAACGAATCGGGTCCATCGTCCACTGCTCCCACTTCATCTGGTCCAAGGCCATCTCGCCAAACTATGACGCTGCGACCGCTGGAGAAGCGGCAATCAGGCTGCGGAATATTTGTGACATTCTTCCCTTATCCTACCGTGATAATGTGAGCAAAGCCACTCGTGTAAGCTCACGTCCTTGTCGATTTGTCCTTGGCTGGTCCAGGTAGGCTTGGGGCAAGAAATGCGGCGCTTGAAGAACGATCTCAAAGACACGGCCCAGTCTTTAAACGCATGAGACTCCCGTCAATGTGCGTTTATTAGCTAATTGACTGCCCCGTTCATATTCGTTTCCACCAGAGGACGTTATAGCGAATCTCGAGAAAACTGTTTGGCAAGAACTTCGTGACCAGCTGGCTACATCCAACGAGGAAAAGAGAGGTTTCAATGGCATAATCAAGTCCCTTCGTGCACAAAATGAATCTTCGAGTGCGCTGTCTCAGCCTTCAAATTTACTCCTTGACAATCCCATGTATTAGATCGCAAAATCACCCGTCTCGCTGAATCGGAATGCCGTACTACGCGTGCTTGTAGCATCTCAAGGCTCAGTCGATCGATTGACCGAGGCTACCAGGGCACTACGTGCTGACGTTGATTGACCCGAAAAAAGCGCAGGTGTGTTTTGTACCATCCCGACTGACGGTTCTCTGACCCCTTCCCAATATTTATCACACAAGAAATAAACGAGCTCGAGCTATCCGTCCAAGAAGTCGGTAACAGATTCGCCGCATGAAAACGTGCCCTCAGGCTCCTTGAATAAGACAAGAAGTATGGGTGCGAAACGCTGTACGCAGACGGTCGCATATATGACGCTGCACACCACGTTGCGAACACGATGACTGAGGGCCTGTGGGTAACGAACTAGTCACTGATTGGCTGACAGGTGAGCTTGTGCGTTTGTCCTAGAATAGTATGTTCAATTCCTACCCTCAGAATTCACACACCAATGTGTATCAAGGCTTCAGGAGATCGGAGACGAGGCATCAAGTTCCCAGAGATATGATGAGGAAAGAAGGTATGGTTGTTTTGGTCTGTGAGAGTTGCATGATAATTCTCGTTTCGTTCAGTCCAAGCCTCCCATGTTTCGTATTTATCTCGCGTTCTGAAACGGCGTCCACGAAGACGACGATCGTCTTATAGTAGTAGAGGCAGTCGAACGTTTCCAAACGATGAAAAATGGGGTATCAGAGACGTGCACTCTCGACGAGCAGCGGCAGTGGGAACTCGGTGAGTAATCCCATTTGTCACTCAGAGACTGATCTGACGATCTCTCCAGATTTTCGACAACGTTGTAGCGGAAAGCTGGAAACTGAGGGTGACGCAGCAGTGCAAAGAAGCATGATGCGACCGTCGGATCGTACTCGATTGCACTCTCACTTAACTCACTGAATATCGGCGACATCATACCGAAATGCTGCAAGGCGTGAGCTGGATTATTGGAGAATGAGCTCATAAACGCCATCCAAGTATAGATTGATCCGCGCGGCATCCCGAGCTGACGGCGCTGACTGCACACTGGCAATCAGATCACTGAACACGACCCATTGAGCTACGAGGGGTACAAAAGGAAACGTATGGTATTACACAGCCTGAGCCTAGGATGTTACAAGGAAGGTTATTCGACTTGAACCAGAACCATTGGTGGGCTCAGACTCGTTGAACTTCGCTGTCGTGGCAAGCATCATACGGTCGTGATTACGTTGATATATGTAATGGTCCCAACTCTGAATGTAAAAATCTAGAGCAAACTAGTGTTTCCTGCAGGTTCGAACAAGGAGGACAAACTAAAAAGAGAATAACATGTTACAACAGCAATAGTGATATAAAAAGTCAAGATCAAGGACGGCTCTTGAAAGCATCATCACAGAGATCCAGTGGGTCCCGTATGGAAGAGGGTATCGGAAATGGGATCAAGTCTTCAAGTTTATTCGTCCGTTTGTTCTCCCGACTCGGAATCCATATTGCGCGTACTTCATCCTCCCATGGATCCGGGTTGGGTGATGTCGCGTCCAAGCCTAGTAAGCCCCGCAAGACCTCTTCGACGCGAAGAGGGTCGACCAACTGGATTTCTTGACACGACGCGGCACCCTTGCTCGGAGACCCAAACGATGTTGTTCGGCCGATACCGCGACGACCAGACTTGGATGGAGAAAGGATAGTCGGCCCAGGAACTGAGAAGCGATATCAGACATCTCCAGCACGCTCACTAGGTCGGAGAATTCGCTCCGAGAGACGGACATGAAATCCCCATTTTCGGAGCGTTCGAGAATTGTGACATACTAAGTGCGAAGCCTGGAAGCAGTGCGTTTGATGGGGGTGTTGGGTGCCGCGTTCGAAATGGAAGAGAGGGGAGGTGCGGCGTCTTTTCTCCTGAGGCAAGGACGATCGTGAGAAGGACCGATCTCGGTTGCAAGCCAAGGCCCAAGGTTGCGAACCTTGTCGCCAGTCTCGCCGTTGCTGGGCTGGGTGGTGGCATGCGGCATCGAGGGCTTTGAATGAGAAGGCAAGCACGCCTTTAGTGGACCAGGATGTGATTTGGGGTGATGGAGGCACGGGAGTGTCTAAGGGATTTTCGGCAGCGAGGGTGGAGGATGAAACGGCGAGGTCTGTTGCACCTCGGAGGACCTCGAAGAGGGTGCGCGCGTTACCGGTCTGAGAGGCGACTTTTTTGGACAGCAAGGTCAAGGGACCGGTGGGCGGGAATTTGATGAGCTGTGCAGAGATTTCGGTGAATTGGCGTACAAAGGCGATAGACGCGCTTGCAACACTTCGAGCAATTGGGACGCCGTGTACGCGCTGAAGTGGAGGGTCCAGAATTTTCAACCTCGTCATTTGACAGGCCGGGGGTGATAGAGAGGGTACGATGTGTGTTCGCTATGCCAATGACGCGAATAGAAGATGAGTGTTTGTGAGCAAATGAGAAGATGGAAGCAGGGTCGTGGGGTGATTTCGCAACATGCCAGTGGTCGAGTTCGTCGAGGATGATGAGGCCGTGAAAATGTGCGTTAGCGGGTGTGGAACGGGGACAAGACAAGTTGTACCATCTTTGTTTTTGCGAGGTTAGTATTTTTGGCTGGGCCCTTTGCCTTTGGACCTTTCGTTCTTTTGACTAGCGTAGAGTTTTCGATGTTTTCGTGAGACGATCTTAGAGACTCGGGTCGTCTATGTTGTTCAAGGCCATGCAATTGGCCGAGAGGTCCTGGCAGTACTCGAACCCTGACAAGGGCTTCCTTCCGGTTCCACGTGTTCCGGATATGAAGAGAGACGACTTGAGCTGATCGTCGGAATGGCTGGCATCTTCCCGTGCAGATGCGATGAATTTCGTGATCATGTCGCGTTCGGTTGACCTGCTAGCGATGGCGAAGGAACCGTTGTAGGTGGACCGCAGCAACGCGTGAACGCGAGCATGTATAGGAATGAGTTCGACAATAAATCGTGTATTGTCAAAACAACGCGTAAACAAATGCGTCGTATAATGGTGTCCACGCTGTGGGAAAACACGATGACTGCCACTGCGCCCTCTTTCCTCTTTTCCTCGGCGCATTCTGTGCGTAATCTCACTCACTGACAACTTTCATGTTTCTACGCACTCTCTTCGGCCTGACCTTCATCCCCCTCGTCATATTCACCATCTTATTCATTACCATCTACACTTCTGTATCAGTACCCGCACCCAGCACCGATCCAACCAAAAATTTACACCAAGAACTTGAACGCACCGACCATGACCGCCCGAATGTTCCCTCCACCGAACCACCCTCACCCAGCGAGCCAAACGACCTCCCGCGGACCCGCAAAGGCTGGCTCACCGTCAGACGCACGTTTGAAGAGTTCGCCGTCGACGGTTCGTACGCGACCCTCGTACGGTCCTACCTCGACGCACGCTCGGAAGACCAGAAGCGTCCGGGTGCCAAGGACATGTGGTATGCCGTGCTGAAAGGCAAGGTGTTCAAGTATCTCTACCAGGACGAGGGCATGACCGAGTGTGGAGCTGCGGTCGAGCTGGGCGGTCATGACGTCGTCGTTTATCCGGAGGGACTGTCGGATGGGGAGTTGTTTAGGAGTGGGATGCTCTTTGCTTGAAGCCCCAGTCCAAGAGCGCAGAGGCGGACCCGTTGCCGGACGCGTCCGCGTCCGCGGACAAGGGAAAGGAAAAGGGTGACGGGGAAGGAGAAGGGAAGGCATCGAGAAGGCGAACAGGGAGCTCGACATGCCAGTGGAAGACTGGTACCTCGTGCTCGTTCATCCATCCGACCATCCATCAGGGACCCCGACGCTGGATCCGCTCGAGTCCGCGTTCTTGCCGTCCGAGATGGACTGGCTCGTCTCTACGCTCGACGAACAACCAGACGTCATCCCGATGTCATGGTTCAACGCGCTGTTGGGACCCTTGTTTTACAGCTTTTACAGGACCCAGATGCTTGAGTCGTACATCGTCGGTCGTATCATGAAGAAGCTGTACAAAGTCAAGCCTCCCGCGTTCCTGACGGACCTCGCCGTGACCCAGTTCTCAGTCGGCAAAAAGGCACCGACGTTGAGCAAGCCTATGCTCAAGGAGCTCACCAAGGAAGGCGACGCATCGTTGGAGGTGGGCCTTGCGTATAACGGTGCGATTCATGCCACCGTCGAGGCGATTGTCGTGATCATCAACTTTGGGGCACGCTTCAAGCCGTATACTGTCAAGATCGCTTGGCCGTGATCATTCGCGAGCTCGAGGGAAACCTTCTTGTCAAAGTCAAACGCCCTTTTAGCAGTCGCATGTGGTACGCGTTTACGAAGCGACTGCGCATGGTCAACAATGTGGAGCCCAAGGTGAGTGACCGGCAGATACTCGGAGTATGGTTTTGAACACGATCCAGTTAAAGATTGAGGAGATCGTGAGCAACAAATCGAGGATGCATGTCCGTGGACGCTGATCGCCACACCATAGGTCGCCGACTCTGTCGTGCTGCCGAATATGGACGATATCAGTTTCTGTGACAGCTCCCAGTGCGAACATCATGGTGGAGTATGGGGTGATGTTGCGCGTTTGGACAAGCTGATGACCCCACCAGCGCCGGAGGGGATCGTCAAATCTTCTGTTCAGGTTGCAGGTTCACAGCCGACGGATGAGACGGGTTCGTCTATGCTTGCGCGTGTTCGCACCGAACCGCCGGCGCTGGACAACGTGCCTGTCGTTTGCTTTGCTACCACAATTTCGGAGAAGATGTTTACTACGGCCAGGCGACGCTCGTGGTTCGTGGCTAGTGCGGATACTGAACACACGGAGGCAGCCGAGCAAGAAGTTGTGAGTAACGTCAAAGGACAAAGTATGGGATCGGATAACAATCCCACTCCGCTTCCCGATACGCCCACCGTAGTACAACCTCCGGAGGTCTCGGACAATGAGCAGGATCCCCATGAATATCTCTCTCCATATTCCCCACCCACACCCTCATATTTGTAGTCAAGGTCGTCACGGGTTCTGTCTGTTTCGTCTTCTATAGGCGGCAACGAGTCTTCCAACTACCACCAGCACGACGTACAAAAGTCTGCGCCAATCCTTTAGGGCATCCACCGCTAGCTCGTTCTTGTCTACGCCGAAATCTAAGGCTGGGGACAAACAAGCACTGAGCAATACTGCAAAGGAGGCGATGCGGGTATGGGGCGTGACCTGGGGGGGTTTGAAGAAAGACGCTGGTGTGAACTTGTCACCGGACGATCAAAGCGACTTTGGAGGGACCACATGGGCGTCAAAACTATGCGGACGTGCGTGCGGCGGTCATAGAGCGAAGAGAACGCGAGCAGCTAGAAAGGGTCAATGGAAACACGTCACCCATCCCGATTCCCCAAGGAGGTGGCATCGAGAAGGGAAGGTCGACAAGTATGTCAGGTGGACGCCTGACCTCGTCGTCTTCTAGCGGGTCAACTTCTCCCGGGCTGTCACGTTCTTTGGGTGAGGGGTCGAAAAATTAAAACTTCTTATTTAAGAATTCATAAGAAACATATTAATTTAGATTCTCTCAAGGACCACGATTTCACAGAAGTCACAGAAGAGAACCCAGCACCTTCGTTGATCCACACCCAGCCTTTGCAAGCACGCACGATGACGATCCCGGGGATACAGGCTAGTCACAGAGGTGAGGTGATGTCTCTAGGAAACATTGCACCGGTTTCGCCTGCGCCGGACAGCAAGGCCAAGGGGCCGATCATCCATGGCACGTATTGACTGTGTAAGAGTCCTATACTGACGGGACAGTCAAGTGAGGAAGCACTGGCACCGGCGTCGTCTTCTACCTCCGAGTCGTTCGGACGTGGCGAGATGAATGATGGGAATCAAGATGTGGACCCGTTGAGTTTGTCGCCGAAGTTGTTGCCCCACCTCCGCGTGCTATTCCGCCTCCATTGCCACCTCCGAGCGTTTCCACTGTCATGGTGAAGCAGGTGGGCTGTGCAACTGTTTCGGCGGCATCGCAAGCGCTGAAGATGATCGCGTCCAAGGATGAAGTCCGACGGTTGTCGAAGAGCAATTTCCCGCCCGACGGGGAGTTGTCTGAGCCATTGGGAGGAGGAAGAGCCTCATTCACAGGGAGATTCAAGTCACTGCTCAAAACTGCTACTACAAGTCGACGGGCACTTTTACGGGCGAAATCAGGTTGAGCAATATATCTGTTTTCCTCGAGCATATATTGATGTCTTATCAGCCCGACGCAGCTCGCAGACGTTCAAGTTGGTATCCCATACGTCATCCTCGGCACGCTAATGTGTCCTTTATTCGTAGCCCTTCATGTATAAAGACGTGTTCGAATACTGCAGGCCATTCTGAGCGCCGCACGCTGTTCTACTAGTATGAAACTTCCCGAGGTCGTCGGGTTTTCAAGGCTCTGGATGCGTCCCTCAAAGTCATCCTTTGTTGCGGAGAGACCCATGCGGAGAGAGAAGGCGGGAAGACGACAGAGGTGGGCAACGAGCAGCTTCAAGTTGTCGTGGATTTTCTCAAGGATGCGGCTTACTGGACGTGCGTCCTTCTCCCAACTCTATGACCCCCGACTCATCAAACTTTCCAGCAACATCGTAATCGCGTACGAGCCTGTGGGCGATCGGTACGGGCAAGGCTGCTACCGCGGCACAGGCGCAAGAGGCCACGCTGAGATCCGTCAGTTCTTGAAGAAGCACGTGTCCGAGAGGTTGCGGAAAAGACAGGGGTCATCAACGGTGGCTCCGTCACAGCGGCGGATTGCGAGGAACTTGGTGCGTATACTTTTCTAACTCGTTTTAGCACTCCGTTGAATTCTTCGATAGTGGCAGAGCAGGACGTCGATGGTGGGTTCCTTGTAGGCGGTGCATCGTTGAAGGCCGAGTTTGTGAATGTCATCAACATGAACAAGAAGTAGATTGTGTATAGGTTTGTATCAACAACGATGCTCCCGAGTCCTGCCTGTCACCGGTCGCGGACGCTGAGGGATCCGCTCTCGCAAGTCCTAATTTAGGTCTCTGGTAGAGGAATGAGGTTGGCGGAAGATGCACAATCGAGGATCACGAAGATTCGACCTACACAGGTGGACTATCACAGACCATGCCTGGCAGATTTTGCATTCACTTCAGTCTGTTGTCGGAGAGCGTCCTGAAGCATTGGACGCGTTTCACGATGCAGACGGAAGTTGTCCTGATGCATGTCTTGTAGGCCCTACCAGCGACGCCGTCCACCCTGTCCACCCCTCATTCTACTCAACAAGTGTTCGACTGCATGCAGCTTGCACTTATGCTCGCGTTCAAGGCTTTGGATCGATATTCCATCGTGATCAACCTGAAGAGGTCAGTCGTCATGCATCGCCTCCTTTGATTCCTGACGGCCCGAATCCAGGAGTACGTTGGCTACACGGCCTTATCAGACGCCTGCGACGCGCTCATCAAACATCCTGTCACCTTCGAGAAGACCCTTGGATGTCATCTATCGCTCTCTTTTCACGACTTTGCTATGGTCGATCTCTTCACGACGCTCCAAGCGTCCTCCGACGACCTCCAAGAATAACACGTTCATTTCTTGGAATTCGTGCCATCTCTTGGTACTATCCACCTGCCCCGAGTCTTTAAGATCGTCTGGGAACTTGTCCTCCGGTTTTCTGCGACCGGTACCTCCCTCCGGCTGATATTATATAAAATCTGAGCACCTGACCCAATCGTGTCATCGCAACCTTGCCGTCTTGAGCATGCTGGGTATACTAACGCCCATGTTTTCCAATTTCATCACCTCCTCTCCTTCAAACGAACAAGGCTTGTATGCTGCAGAACGCCAGTTTCAACACAAAGTCATCAGGCGGTTTTTCGAAATGGGTGCTTCCACTCAGGATGCGCAGCAATTTTTCCAGTGCACCGTCAAGGAGAACAAACCCCTAGATACGGGGATGATCGACCTCATTCGCACCGGCTTGGGATCCAATTGGCCACCTCACATGTCCTTTCAGGGCATGCATGTCTGCCGAATCGATGCCGCTTGGTGATTAGGATAGTACCCTTCCAACATCTGGCTTGACGCTCATGGTAAGTCACGGTGTCTGAACCTTTCTCTTTCTCTCCCTGCTCCGTCGGTGCAAGCTACATCCAATCTCCGTAGCTATGGGCCTGGTTCGAGAGAATGCCCTCTGCTACACACAAGTTATTCACCATCTCTTCTGACTCGCGCAACGCTATAGGATTGACTGCAGTGGGCAGCGACGGTACCCTCGCACTTCGAACTTGTTCTCATCAAACGTTCGCAATGCTGTCCAAAACGCAAGTGGTGACTTCTCGCTGGACCCATGTTGCGCTCGTTTACCACCCGCATCGAGCGCTTCAACCTGGCGTTCGTACGTTCGGGCTTGTAGTAGACGATCTCCCACTCAACATTATTTCTAGGCGTATTCATAGATGGGGTTCTCACTGAAACGTTGGATTGGGTCTATCTAGCGTCCACGAGAAGTGCGCCTGAGAGTTTGTCCTGGGTGACAAGAGACTGACAGCGCCTCACGTTGGTGCATCGCTTCAGCCTATCTTCTTTCTCAGCCATTAGGTGAACGTTCTCTCACATTGGCATCTTCTTGTCGCTAACTAGTGCCAGACGATGAACTCCTCAGGTTCATTCTTCATCTCTGCCCAAGATACGATGGAAACTTTCGAGACAGGACGTTTGTCCGATTCCTCACGTATGAAGCATCCACCTCGCTGAACATGCACATGGTCGGCTCTGGGTCGAAGTTGGCCGGGGGGAAATGTCGCTCAAGAAGGCCATCAGGGATGCCGTTCTGATCAACGAGGCTGCGATTTTGTGCAAGATAATCACCAAGGACATCGATGATTATACCCGTCATGGATCGAAAAAACAAAAGGCGAAAACATCACTGTCTTTGGGCCTCTCATCGCTATTCTGTGTCGACCGTTAGATCTTTCGCTGTGGAGTATAGGGACGCGATTGTTGTTTCTGAACGCGAACGCTATCGGAAGACGGTCATCGATACGTGAGACAATGCTTGTTTTTTGTGCGCTACGTGATTTATGGTCGAGAGCAGGTGGGAGCGTCGACGTCGTATGGTGATGATCAGCGAAGGTGTCTTGGGTGGATGCTCTGAACGCGACGTGTGGTGTCACATCGGACCTGAACGGACGTGGAGACTGGATGAAACGGGAGGGTCCACATCGGACGCGGTGAGTCGTGCCCTTTAGACTCCCTCGATGTTCGCTGAACGAGGGCCCGGGTCTTAGGAACAAGTTGGAGCCATTCAAGTTTGCAGAGCCGGCTGACGTGGTGCATCAGACACAATCCAGCAGCACGATGAACGACGACAAAGATGTTGACATGTCGTCCACGTTGCAACAAGACGGCTCAATCAAGTTCAAGGACGACGCAGAAGCGTTCTTGGACGTTACTAGTAACTCGCTGATGGACGAGATCGCGGAAGACAAGCATCGGAGGGTCAGACACGAACACGAGCCGGGGGACGTCATCGAGCTTGAAGCTGTGAGCATGATATGTTGCGTTGGGCGCTCTGATTCCAGAACGCTCCGAGAACGCTCGGAGTCGGTACGAAAACTTGGAGAGTGAAGAGAAGCCGTTTCACTACGGTACCCATTTCAATTCGTGCGAAATTATTTAAGACGTGTCGTATTATCAGCTGATGAGTGCTCGACAACAGGTCTCCATCTTGACCGTTTGCCACTTTTGAATTCGGATGGCCCCGTATACGAGCACGTTCAAGCCGCCATATGTGTGTCACTGCGTCGTTTAAAGGTCTGCTCAAATCATCTTTCTTGTAGGGCGGGGACTGGGACATCATCCCAGATCGATTGTTCATGTGGGTTGGTTGCGGTCATCCCAGATGCGTCACTGACCACGGTGCAGCGTGTGCACTGGCAGTGACATCCGTGGTTGAGAATGAAGTTCCGGTTCTGTTCAAGCTTGTGATGAATTAGACTAAAATTTATCGGGTTCGTAGTGGTCCTGAATTTATGTTGTCACAAGTAGTGCTACGTTGTTGCCAGTATGATATGTTGTTGCTGACAGTACAACATTATTGATGGTTGTTACATTGTCTATGACAGTAGCTATATTGTCATTGCTGTAACAATTTTATGCTATGGTATGTGATACCTGTGCTACATTGGACTACTGAGTATTATATAGTCAGGACAGCTAACTACATTGCTCTTTATTGTAGGTAGGGCTGCAATACCACTACAGCAACAATATAGCCAACATAATACCATGTTGCATCAGCAATTTTTGCTGATGTACCGCTGCCCATCCGAGACCGTTTAGGGTACCAGCTACCAATCCTAAGCCCTATCGAGGGAGTTGGCCGAGTCACAGAGGCGCTAGTGGCATGTGAAGGCACGACCCCGGATAGATTGGTTGCGATTTGGGAAAATAACGAGTGGGGAGGAGGGAGCTTCCTGCTCGTAGATGGAGGTGGAGGGGAAAGGAAGGTGGGGGGCGAGTCCCACAAGTTAATCGGGCAAGAAGAGCCCTTTCAGGGTACCCGCCGGCACTTATTCGCTGCCATGCGGTACCCACGTTGGTACATACCAACGTGGGGTCCTCTCTCGCCATCACGAGGATTCGGCCGAGCGACACAGATCGAAGGTTCGTCACAATCAAGTATTCCATGCGGTCCAACTTGAGGCTCCTGTTCAAGTAAGGGGTATTTTTAAGACACCACTCGCAGGATGGGTAATCGGCAGCTTTGACGAAATACAACTTGTTAATCGTGTGGACGGTGAAGTTTGTGAGAAACCAAAGTTTTGGTCGAATGGTACTTTTTCTGCGGACTCCGGATGCATTTTTTGTGTCAGATCGTTCGCGGTTGCCTCCTTCATGCATGTGCTTGTCGGAAGTCGAGAGCCTAGGTTGTCATATCACATAATTCATACATTCAAACGAAAGTGTTTTTTCACAAGGTATCTTTCAAATCACCAACTTGTGACGTCTCTTTATTGAGTCTGACTGGCTGAGGTCTGAATCATTTGGAGAGTATAAGGGCCGGTACTGGACAAATTGTTTGCACATGTACTATAGGAATTTTAGACTGAAACTTGGCTTGGGCTGATTACGTTTGAGGTGAAGAACTGCGTAAACTTGACTTTGATGCTCCAC
>JBBPQC010000176.1:0-32619 GCA_038092295.1 Leccinum arenicola | reverse complement strand
TCCAGGAATGCAAGATTGCTCGCGGCAACGCCGATGTCTTGTCTCAAACACTGGCTTTCGCAAAACCTGACGCTCTCGATACTGGGCTGATTCCTGTGAGCCTATCTTCTTCTCATCACGTCCGATATTCAACCAATGCTGTGTTCAGGAATTCCTTGCAAAGTGCCGCGCTTCCCAAGAGTTAATTTACACTCAAATACCTTGGGGCGTCTGCAGGTGCTGAGCGCTCTCGAGCCGAAAGAGAGGTGCCTCAAACCGCTAGAATATGTACAGTCATACATGAATCACAACAAGATCTCACTGCAAATACGGAGGACGTGCCAGGCGAACTCACAATAGAAGAAGAGTTGCTGGCCGCCCTGCTAGATGCACATGAGGTTCTTATGGGTGCTTTGGGCATATATGATGACCTTGCCAGGGTTGCAACCGAGCGAGCTACCGAAGAGAAGAGTAGGAAGGATGTCAGGATGGATAGACGGGTGCGTTGTGATTTATGCTCGTTTTCGACCCGATATTGAGGTGACTGTCCTTAGCAATTGAACGACGACTTGCCCCCAGGTCCTTATATAGGCTCTTCTCACCCACCAACGCCACCGCATTCGTCTCCTACCGCAACACTGCAGAAGCATTTCGAGCTACCCACCGTCGTGCCTTCGCCGAACCACCCTCTGCCGCGCATTCCGCCCAATCTTGTGCCGAGTGCACTGGCGCAGAACCAATACGCTGCTCATCAGTATGCGTCGCAAACCAATACGCCGACGCTCCTCTCCCCGCCACACCCCCTTGGTCCTCGTTCTCCGGCGCAAGCTTTAATGTCGTCTCGTACGCCTTCACCAGATCGGGGACTACCCTCTAGGCATGGCTCGATGGAGAGCGACAAGGAGCACATGTCGGATATGGTGGAACGCATGATGATGCATCTGATAGCGACGAAGACGTCCGTACGCCGATGCGGCCAAGCGGCGAGTACGTACGGTACGTCGAAATACCTCTAGCAGGTCGTCGGCACTGATAGCGCTGTTCCCGGACATCCCAAGATAGTGATAGTGAAGGCGGCCGTTCTGGATATCATCACCCCGGACAAGAAGAGCAGCATGATTGCGGCGGGGCAGAGTGGATATTATTGCTCAACGATTGTCTTTTGTGGCTCCCCGAATTTCGCCCAAAGCTACGTGACACACATTTCTCATTCCAGAAGTGAGTGATCTTTGTTGATTTTCATACCTTACCTCTTGAACGTTCTTCTAGTCGTTGAGTTAGCCCTTAGCCGAGTTTAGGAGGACCTACGACGTCCGTCATGGACTTCATGAACCAGTCTAAAACTTCCTTGTCCCAGAAGCGAGCAGCTATTCTGAAAAAAAGGGACTCTTGCGGAGCACTGCGGACGAAGAGGAAGTGTTTGCGAAGATCGAAGAAGACATCGACAGACTACTCATAAGGCTCGAAAATGTTTTCTCCTCTTTGATCGCGATCATGGGGCCTGTTGTTGAGAAGATCCCTATATTACACCCTCACGTATAAAAGGACGGGTGCGTGGATGGCCGGTCTTTGCCACCCCTGTCCCTGCAAGCCAAGCGATAATAGGCAATTTTTTCGAAGACCTCATTCACTCCGTGATGCAGTTTACGCTGACCCAAGAAAAGCAAGCTGCTGTAATGGTGCGCCTATTCTATGTCCTGCTCTGAGTCCTTGTAGGTCTGTTGAACTGCATCACTCCAGGCAAAGTTTCACAAACTAAAACGGGAAGTAATCGAAGGCATCCGTACCATCTTTCCTCGCGGACAGATATTGGTGAGCATACTCAATTGGCGATAAATCTGCGTTAAGTTGAGTATAGACTTGGCCAGCCTGAGAGCGGCGGAAGGGGTATTGGAAACTTACGCCACCTAGTACATCAACAACGAGCTATCGACCTACCTCGTACACGTCCCAGAGAAGAAGTTGATCTCTTGACAAGACGCGAAGATGTTCCGTGAGACATGATGGCAGCAGACATAGACAGAGTCATCAAGGAGGAAGCGGTCAAAGCCGTCGTGCGTGGAAAGCTTGAGTACGCCACGTTCTCCCACCGGTGGGCTCGAACTAGGCGAACTGACCTTTCGCGATGTCTCAGTTCCTGGAGGTCTGCTGAGTTGGCATACTAAAGCGGGAGGTAATCCGTCCGTACCAACCTTCCTCACGGATAGATCCTGATGAGCATACTACTCAGTTAGCGATAGATCTGCGTTGGGCTGAGCACAGACTTGGCCAGCCTGAGAGCAGCGGAAGGAGTATCTGGATCAGATTATCACCTGGACCTGCGGGAGATGAGTCGGAGAAAGTCATTGAGGCAAGTGCACCATATTAGTCTGCATCTTGTTTGTGTGCTAATCTGCTGTATAGGATCAAGTCCCCGGCTGTCATGGTCAAGGCCGTCCCTTTGAGGATCTTCACCGAATCGACAACACTCACGCTGCAGCAGAGTGTTTAGTCAGGGACGTTATACTTGAGGACGGCTCCGGATGCGTACATACGCGTGTCCGATCAACTTTGGCGTCGAGTTAACCGACGGCCTCGGACCGTATGTTTTCCACACTCATGCACTCCACCAACTCGTCTCCCAGTCGCGCAACCGCGCCCTTGAACTTGCAGCCTCGGCGTTACTGGGCCGCGGCCGCGGCCTATTCGGTAAGACGGACTCGGTAGAGGGATGACATCGTTCGCGAGGACTGCTGTGGGTGGGGCCAAGACGGGAGGATGTGTGTATGTATCTGGACGGATGACCTGGTCAACGACAACGAAGGAGTTAGCGACGAGTCTTTCCCCGACACCAGGACAAGCTTACTAGGCATGGTAGTCGGTTGGGAGCTTGATACGTGCGTGTTCTGGTTCTAGTCCTTTTCTGTTCTAACCTAAACGAAAATGCACCAGTGATACCGAAACAAGCACCGCTCACGCAACTTGTTGCGCTTCCACGTTCGTCGCTTACGAACACTCATTTACTGGCGCTACTCTCCCAGTTCACTACCTTCCACATCCTTGGCAAGTCTTGAAACGCATGGCACAGCTACCTCTCGCCAAGTGCTATCGTCACACGCGGTATCCATCTTGCAAGACCCTGATTGCATGCCATCCATATGTACACAAGCCTGCTCAGTCTCGCCCTCCCTTGAAAGTGGCTCGTCCTCATCGGGTATCGTCCAAGCCTCATTCTCACACCGGGACACGATCGACCACAAGTTGGTCATCCAGGACATTTTCTCCACTCCCGCCTTTGGAGCAAACATTACTGGATGATGGGATAGGCAAGGCCCTGATCCGGGCATGTACCAATCTGTTGCCGCCGTTCACCCCAGACAAGGGGCTTCCGGTTCTGTGAGCTGCCTACATTGGCAGACGTCATGGAAGCTTACGCTACCTACTATATCAACAACGAGCTGCCGACCTACCTCGTACACGAGAATGATTTCTCGACAAGACGTGAAGATGTTCTGCGCAGACATGATGGCAGTCACAGAAGCAGACATAGACAGAGTCATTCAGTAGGCCGCTGGTCACTCCTCACCTACATGAGAGGAAGCGATCAGGTCCCTCGTGCGGGGAAAGCTCAAACGAGGCGAACCGACTTCCTGCGACATCTCGATATCTTTTCGACCATATAGCAAGCTGGCGAATTTCTGCGAAAAGGCTGCGGAGTATGGTTGCTGTCTCGCTTGCTCGGATCATCAACGAAGATAGTAGCACCGAGCTTGAAGAGGTGATCCGGTCCATGTTTAAGTGGTATCGCGACGCTCAGGTGTGCATTGCACACTTGGCCAAGGCGATGTCTATCGACGACTTCGGGGAGAGTGTTTGGTTCACGCTTGGGTGGACCTCGCAGGAGTTGCTGGCTCCTCGGACGATAAAGTTCTATGGTAAAGGCTGGGCACTCCTTACCGACAGTGTCAACGATAAGCAGAACGCGCGAATGCTGGATGCGCTATCGGAAGCGACTGGTATCTGTCACCGCGACCTCTGCCTATTCCGACCTGGGACCTGGGACGTTCACGAAAAGATGATGTGGGCTTTGAAACGGAACATTTGCTTCAGTCGCCAACTCCTTTATCGTCACCCCTGGGCGACGTCCTCGATGAGATCATCAGGCTCCGTCTGGCGACGCAGCCATCGCCTTGCGTCTTGCCTCGTGACTCAGCAATACTACGCGGGCACCAGTATGGCACCTCACGTTCTCTTTCATCTCCCCTACCGCGACCTCATCGCCTGCTCACTTGTAGTAAGTGCTGGTAAGTCGTCTCACGCGCTGTCAGGTTGTTCTAGGTGCTGACTTGGCTCCTCGGTAGCTAGCGACTTCAGTGTGACTCCCTGCGAGTCTGGATGGATTGCACCTCCGCGTCCTCTGTGATGCTCAACGAAGGCTGCCGTACCGCCATCTGACGTGTTCGTCACTTGTTCATTGGACTCAACACCTTATCTTCGTCGTCACGCACGTCCGTACCACGTCCGGGATCCTCTGGCATGTGCATGTGCATTGTCACCCGGATTGACCGTCGTGTCTGCGACAACTCGTTTGAGGTATTTGGTATTCATCGACTTGCGATGGACGTCATGGCCTCCTGGTTCGTATACACCGTCTCGAGGTGTGTCTCAATGCTCTTTGCAGTTGTCCAGAAACTTCTCAAAACTGACAGTCTTGCCAGTAACACCCAACCACTCGCGCTCTCGTCGTGTACTAGCGATATCAGTCGATTTATCACGGGTACACGGGTCGTCTAAATTCAGTAGGATTCTTGGTGAAAATCGGTGTTTAGACCAATACGCCTGACCAGTCTCCGCTAGTGGCTTGACTGAGTTCTCACGGGACCCTTGAGTGGTCTTCTAAAACACCGACTGGTCCCTATGCGCTTTCCCATAGCCTCCCTTCCACTCTCCACAGCTCCTTTGGAAACAGCTCTTGAAAGTCCGCCACATGTTAGCGAGTTTCCCGCGAACAATATTCAGAGATATAAAGGTAAGCCGGAGACTGCTAGGCCATCGCTATTCCACCTCATCCCACTTATCATTCCTTCTCCTCGCCGTTCCAGCATCATGTCCGCCGATCCTGCCGCTCTGGTGACAGGACAGAAGCGTGCTCATCCAAACGCTCTAGAGTTGGGGCCAAGGAAAAGACCGTTAGTATCTCCCTTAAGTCGGTACAAACTGGATCTCACCTTTGCTAGTACCACTCAGGATCCTTTGGTTCACCACGGCCGTCATTTCGGACGGGCCGTGCACACGTTCTGTAACATCCAGACACTCGTTACCAATGGCCTGGTAACAATGGGCAACCAGTCAGATCAAGACCCGGAGTCCATGACCGCACAGTGAGTCATTCGAACCCACTTGCAATCACCTAATAAGACCTATCAGTGAGCGCAAGGAATACCAGGTATTTCGAGAATTGCTGCAGATGGCACCGGGCTTAGAAGCAAGGCTCATGGAATCATCCGAAGATGAAGTGATCCATGTTGCCGATCTTGTCTGTCGATTCCTCTCTTATATGTCTTGCATTGAACCCACACTGACAACAACAGATCCAGAAAGGGGCTAGCGGTGCTCGTGCAGATGACACGAAAGGGATGAAAAGTGCGATTATTGATTGGATCACACCCAAAGGTCAATCTCTCAATCCTCATATCCCCCGCAACGTCAAATCTGGGCGCGGGTTCAATCACGAGCGTACGGGAGCACTTCTTTGCCCGGCTGGACTGGACTGGGCCAACTCTGAGTGCGTGTATTTATATTTCTCACTAAGCAAACGGGTCTCAACATTATAAATATGGCAGCATCAAGGGGAAGTTGATGGGTGGGCAGATACAAGTATCCGGTGATCAATGGCCGGTTTTCTTGTATGCTAACTATACGTATAATGCTGAGGACCCATGGAATGGTCTGCTCAGGAGCGGTCTTCTTGTTTCCGCAAGTATTTTCTTTGATCTCGACATTGTTTGTATGATGCTTAATGCCCGCAACTCAAGGCCTTCAAGCACATTTTCACATCCCCAAGCTCGGTTGATCAAGAACCCAGGGCAACACGTTCCGGAAATGCGCGCATTCATGGTATGCGCTTTGTGACCAAGGCTTCCATTGCATATGTAGCTACACAGGTTAGTCCAGTATCTTATCCACTATGTCTTCCACTTATTCTTCATGCAAGGCACGCTTTGCATTGACATCCGCGCAAGTATTCTCTCGTACAGATTTAGTTACTGATTCAGAACGGTTCTATAACTCTATTCTGGAACTTCTGGATGATCACGAGGAAAGGGACGAAGTTGATCAACTTCTAACATGGTGGAACCGGTACGTTCTCAATTTGCTCTACTTGCTCACAACTGATCCGTACACATTCATCTGTAGACAAGTATTCCCACTCTACTCTGAAACTGAACGTATCCCATCAAAGAACAGTGCGTTGGCGAGGATTCGGGAGAAGCGAGCGGAGTACAACGAGCGTGCCGGGAGCCCCAGTAGTTAGATAATGGATATGATACATCTCTTAGGCTGCCGCTTTTAAGTCTATCATCTTCTCCTTCGCCCGCTGGCAGTGTGATGATGTTGCAACCACGTGATCATAATCCACGTGCAGAGCTTCAAACCGCAAATATCCAAACGAGTTCCGGTGGTCAATGACTACCTCATAGACACGTCCTGTCATCTTCTCCATATCGCATCAGAGTCTGTTGTATTTTCAACTACTGCAAGGTTGCTGCATACGGTCATCCGAAACAATTATGACAGGTAGCCACGTATGGCCATACTTGTGGCATGATGCATCACGTTGAGTTCCAACGATAAGCATCGTCTGATGGCTACACATTGACATCACTTCCGATTGTGGCAGATAGCGGCGTGAGTCAATCCCGGGACTGCCATAGTCATGAGCCCATGACCGGGCCATGGTGATGTGAACGAGAATCGGCATCAGAATGAGTCGTGTTTTCGACCACTGCCTGGTCGCTGCGTATGATCATCCCAAATAGTTACAATGGCGGGTGGCGGTCATACTCGCATCACGTTGAATTCCAATCATAAATGTTACCTCATTGCCACATAGTTCTCGACCACTGCCTGGTCGTTGCATATGGTCATCCCGAACAATTACGGCGGGTGGCGGGCATACTCACATCATGTCGAGTTCCAACGGTAAGCGTTACCTCATGGCCACATAGTTTTCAGTCACTTCCTGGTTGCTGCATATGGTCATCCCAAACAGTTACAACGGCGGGTGGCGGTCATACTTACATCACATTGAGTTCCAATGATAAGTGTTACCTGATGGGCACATAGTTTTCAACCATTGCCTGGTTGCTGCATATGGTCATCCTGAATAGTTACAACGGCGGGTGGCGGTCATACTCGCATCACATTGAGTTCTGACAGTAAGTATTACCTGACAGTCACGTGTGAACATTGTTCCCCAATTGCAACAGGTAGTGGGGTAGGTCAATCTCTGGACTGCCATAGTAACCATGATGAGCCACACAAAATTCATATCATGGTGTGTTGTATTGCCATTCACTAGAATCACAACCAGAAATTGACATCTTGACATCTTTGCCAGCCAGTTCCATGGTTGATTACATTAACATCCAACTATTGATGACACATATGTCCATCCATGCCTATGTGCCATGGCTGGTCACACAACACATTATGTGAATATAAGTTCAGGTTAATCTGCCTGTAAAATAGGACTATAAATTGTCAGGGCCAAAGCAGTGTTTTACAAATAACCAAGATGGGCCATCTGTTCATATGTATCATGTCAGCCAGTAATCCTAGATATGTCAAGTAATGACTCAGGTTCAGATAAATCAGAGCAATTGCCATACAATATCTATAATGAAAGGAAGAGATTCATGATAATTGGTTGCTGGGCATCTCTTACTACTGTTGATTCTGACCACATGTGTCAACCTGTGCCTCACATATATAATGCAGATGCTTGTGGTAGACGCCTATAGATTATCCCAGGGTGTTGACTCTGATCTTGTCCACAAACACAACAATACATTATCATTACTTGTGTAAGCTTTGACTTGCAGACTATATACTATTATGCCATGGTAGAGTTGATCACCAACTCATGCTATGACCAACACTGCCAGCTCTCCCAGTAGATATATGGCAAGCCCAGGCAGGTAGACAGAATGATGTTTTTGGGAGACTTTATATGGATGATAAAGTCAGGAAATATCATATATGACTATCTCAAACCTTAATTGATCTCCTGATGGTGATATTTAAGCAATGGTCTGTGTTGACGGACTGGATGACTTGAGAAAGGAAGTGGTCCTCTGGAGTGGTGGTACTGGTAGAAGTGGTGGGGGATGTCGGCCTCGAGGCGGGCTGAACCGGGTGCTCGTTGAGTGGCGTAACAACGTTGATGAGCGCAGTCGCAGAGATAGAACTTTGGTATAAGATCCCTTCGCCTTCGCCTTCGCCCTGCCCTTGCTCAAGAGAAGATTGCGTAAGTGTTGAGTCGGAATCAAGCGGGGAGGAGAGTGATGAATTGCTGAAAGTTGTCCAGTCGCCAGCGTGGCTAGTCAGAGGCGTGGAAAGGGTATCACAGCAGAGGAGAGGTAAATCCCTGAAAGTCCTGCCATCTAAACCATGAAGAAGAGAGGTCATGGTTTGTTGACCAGTAAAGTAGAGAAATGATAAGTATTCAAAGTTCAGGGGTCTTAGGTCTTGAGCTTTGAGGGTCCTTTGAAAGGTGTGAGTCCTCTCGAAGAAGTTGATTACGTCAAAACTCCACAAGGTATAAACATGTGGATACAAGAGAACGATGGAATCATTGGAAGGTAGAACGATGATACGGTCGGGAGATCTACGCTGAAAGAGAAAGAAAGCAAATATACGAACAACGATGTACATGTAGGACTACGTGTGGCAAAGACAGGGCGGCCCTCATGAACGCGCATTAAACGTGGGTCGGGATGACTGCTCGGTGGGACCAAACCAGTGGGGACACAGATCGCCTGGACTAGGGAGTATCGAGCAGTGACAAGCAAGACCAACCTGGGCGGTGAACTGATTAACGGTCAGGTAAAGCATGACGAGCAAAGAAAGTTACAAACTGACCTCTGCTCGAGTCTCGAGTCTCGACACGCTGATTGCGGCACAACAGTTGGTCCGAGTCTTGACTCCATCCACTGACGCGCGAGTGTTTGCACATAGCGAGAGTCGAGACGGCTGTGATGAGTAAGGAATGGACGAGACGGCTACAGAGATGGGCCCGGGCGATCGAATTGTAGAGTGGAGTCACTGTGGAGACGATGAGAGACAAAGTGCGAGACGAAATGTGATGACGCCGAGTTGTCGACGTCAACGTCGACTGAGGCAATGAATGGAGAAATGTGAGGAATAAGAGGGCTCAAGCTGGCTGAGAGCCGGCTTTAAGGCCACAACTTGAGCTTACAAAGTTGTGGCAGCGAGTGGTTTTTCACACGACTCGGCTACATGCGGCTGAGCTTAAATTAATGCCAATTCGGGTTTCAAGTCATTAAATAAGTCAAGTTTTGGCAACACTAGCTCCGAGTCGTGGCTTGTGGACATGCTTGCGCAACCCCAAGGAGGTGTGTTTGGATTGTGTTGTACAGAACGGACACGTGACAGTCTATATTCAGGAAATGCTAGAGCTCATTCATGCTGGACACGATAAGACAGCAAAGGTTGCGATTACAGCACTGGACTTTCCTGACAACGAGACGACGACGACATTTTGGGTGGGTACTGAAGAGGGGAACACGTAGTACAACATTTACAAGGGGCACGCTGGGCAGCCTGGGCCTATTGTAGGACTTCATTTCCACCCGCTTGTGGGGCCAGTCGACTTTTTTGATCTGTTCCTGACGGCCAATGTGGACTGGACGGTGGCCATCAGGAAATTGGGGAGATGATGATATTTCTGTTACGTTCCTCGTAGCTTAGCTAACCCTTAGCTAACCCTCTCGGTTCCCACACGGTTTGCCTCTCCGTTTCTCCCCTTCCCTCGATCTTTCTCCCTCGAGAGTTATCTTATCTTATCTTCCTCTCTTCTTCTAGGTCACGTGACCTAACGTCACTCATGATGTCATCCCCAACACGACGTCATACCCTATGCCCTACTGACATCATCATCAGTCAGCACTTACGCGTACAGGTTAGGGCAGGCGTTGTTGCATGGTCCGTGCACCATCTAGCTAGGTATATATAGAGTAGCACTTGTACTTCGATACCTCAGTCTAGTATTTTTACCTCTTGTCTCATAGTTCCCCCGAGCCCTCCCGCGGCTTGTGCGACCCTCGACAGAGTCTCTATCCGCCACCGCTCTTACTCGTCTCTAGCAAGACAAGTTGCTGCGACTCTACAGCAGTAAGCACCGCGCGCATACGATCCCCAACACTAACAGCCTTGCCCTTATCGTTTCCCTTTTCCATACGTTTCCGAGTCCCATTATAGGTTGTTAGGTTTGCTAGTCTGTTCTAGCACTCTCCCAGAGTCGGTGCTTCACAAGTATAGAGGCCCTTCTCGCCACTATCTCGGCATAATTGAACACTGTGATTCAGTTTCATTAAATTCCACTAATATGTATTCAGTTATCTAAATGCATTTCTTACTTTGGCAGAGGAATGTATGTGTAGGAGTGATGTTCCAATATGTTTGGCAGTCACTAGAGATCCCATGGAGTCCCTGCTTGCTGCTATCTTGGCATAATTGGACACTGTGATTCCATTTGATTCCATTCCACTTACATGTATGGTTTTATAAAACTGAATCATAATGTATAATGATGCCGAGAAAGGGGTGAGGAGAGCCAGCATAGGACCTTGAGTGACTTCCAAACATGCCGGAACATCACCTCCATATATACATTCCTTTACCGAAACAAGAATTGCACTTAGATTACTGTTTACGGGGAATTTGTAAAACTCAATCATACCATAGAATTATGCCGAGAAAGCGGCAAGGAGAGCCACCATAGGACCTTAAGCGACTGCCGATCACACTGGAATACCACTTCCATATATACATTCCTTTGCTGAAGCAAGAATTGCACTTAGTAGATTACTATATGCAGGGAATTTGAATGTCAGCATCCACAGTCAGTCGGCCAGTCAGTAACATGCCAAGTTCCAGTTGCATTGGCCGACTGGCAGTTTTCCGAGATTTTTACTCCATTGGCCAATGTTGGTTGGCCGGTCAGTTGCAGCAATTTGGCACATTGGCTAGCCAGTCATTTGCCGAAAATTCTACTGAATGGGGTCAAACCACAATATAAATTGAAATATGGTATAAATCCATTCATAAGATTTGGTAGTCAGGAAAATTGAAAGAGAGGGGTAGGAGGGTCAATTTTGTTACATGATCAAATAAATTCCAAGGCTTTCAAAATGTAGTGGCAAGTGTGATAAAGTGCATCAAAAAATCAAAAAGTGTAGTAAAGTGGAGTGACAAAAGTGTAGTGAAAAGTGTAGTGCACAAGTATAGTGAAAAGTTTAATAAAGTGTACCAAACATGGCTTTCATTCCATAATTTCTTTACATTAATTGGTTCACACAATCTTGAGATATGGTCACTTTAAGATTTTATTGAATATGTGCTTGAAGTAGCCAGAATATTCAATCTTGGATGTATTCGGAAGTGGTTCCCAAGCTTAGTTGTGGCTGTACCGGATGTAAGGAACACCCCTATTGACTATTTGACCAAGTTTTGAGGCCAGTAGGTAACAACATGTATGAAATATAAACAATTGCAACCTGCATGTGAATACAATCTAAATATATTGATATCAAAGTCAGATCTTGATGGAAAAATATGCACAATATATTGAAAAATTGGAGAAATGTAGGGAATATAGGGGTTTAAATAGCACAGCCACCATAACTGGATAGGATTGGTTAAGACTGGTTTTTCTGGCTTTGAAAATGTCGAGATTTTTGTAACATTAACTGCAACCTATCTGTAACTAGGCTTAACTGAACCTGTTAAGCAGTTACAAGTGGTCATGGTTCAGTTAAGTTACTGTTATTTATCAGTTATGCAACTGCACCTTCAAACACTACATATGAACATCTTCACCATGGTGTCATCATCACAACCAAACAGCTCCATCATATGTACTATTTTCAGATTGAGGTGGTATAGCTTGAGTATCTTCATCTTCCAATTCTGTCTTCTTGGTTATGAGCTCTTCCCCCTTCCTTTAGGGTGATTGTGACCCTAAGTCAAAAAATTAGTCAAATGCAAAATGGGGACAACCTCCAGGTGTCATCCAATGTGGCTATGCAACTACCCATCCACCATAATGGCCTTCCCAGAACACCACTGTGACTACTACTGACTTGGATGTTCAAAAGACATCTCTGGGATGTTACAATTGTGGAATGGATGGGCATTGGGCCAAGGAATGCAAGAAGCCGTTAACAAGATGTAAAGATTGGGGATTCTCTAGAGGTGGACATAGAAAAGAATGTCCAAAATACAAGTCTAAGATTGTGTGAGCCACAGAAGGAACTTGTTACAATCGTCTCCTAGACTCTCTATGTATCTCTTTTCCCTTTCGCTATTCTCTGCTCATCACCTTTACTTTGCATTCACATTGTATCATAGATCTCTAGCAATTTCACTCCCTTCACATCGCTGATGATCTGCAACTCTCCTATCCTTGTTCCTATTCTTTCCTATCTTTGTTCCGATATTTCTCTATCTCGTTCTTATCTTCTGATTCATGATGATGTCATTGCTTCATCATCCTTCTGTCATTGCTTACTGTACATCTAGACCTCCACAGCTTCTGACTCACTCCCTGCTGTGAATGACTCCCTTCTTCCATGTGATTCCATTGCTTTCCATCCCATAGTACTTAAGACTTGTCTCTCTGTTTTGTATCGCCCTAAGCTAGAGCTACTTGAATATCACCTGAAGTTCTTAGCATCTTCGAGTCCCTTTGTCGCCTTGTCGCCTTGGCTCCTCTGCCCTCTTTGGGTGTGTCGCTCAGTCTTTAGCCTTAGTCGTCTTGCCAAGCATTATGCTTGCTCGACGAATCCTCAGCCTTAGCTTCGTCCCCACTTTCAAGTCTATAGCCAACACTGCCCAAGCCAGCCGTAACAGAACTGCTCAAACAAACCAACACGCCACACAATCACCTAACTGGAAAAATTAAAACAAGGAATTGACTGAGAAGCTGCACAAGCCTATTTTCGTGATCTTGATGTGACTCAGGGAAAAGAGTAAGGAAGATCGTATCAGGTACGACTCCTCCCCCTCATAAAAAACATAAAAATAGTTTCTCTTTGGACTACTGTACTCCATCTTTGTCTGCTTTTAATTGTTTCAATGTATTAGATATGACATTTCTCTTCATTCTCCATCATCTCGAAGTAGTATCCTACCAGATGACACAACTGAAGCCTCGATCTCGAAAGAGTATGCACCCCAGGAAGGGAGGCTTAATTTGGCTTATAAAGAAAATAACAATAGTTCCTCCCTCTGATCCCGACTGAGGGGAAAGTCCATACCATGCACCCACTCAAGGAACTAGTTCTAAAAATAGACATGATTACAAAATCCAAAAACATTGAAGTAGCCACACTCCTAGACAGTGGAGAAAATGGAGTCTTTATAGATACTAATTGCACCAAGTCCTAACACATACCCTTAAAACCCCAGGAACTTGTTGTACCAGTTTACAATGTTGATGGGACAATAAACTCAGCAAGGGGCATTGTCTGATCACAGACTTTCAAGGACATTGCAAAAAAATCACAGCTGATGTGACCAACTTAGGACGTAACCAAATAATCCTGGGATACACCTGGCTACATGAACACAATATCTTGATCAATTGGATAAAAGGGACCATTACATTAAATCAATGTCCCACCTCTTGCCAAGCATTGAACACAATCTATGAATCTCGATTGGACAAATCTGAGATCGATCACTTCTATAGAGTTCAAGGATTAGGAAAGGAACCTTCTGATGGAATTGAACCCAAAGAAGCCTTCAAATTAGTACCTGAGGCATATCACGACTACCTTGACATCTTCTCAAAGAAGGTTAGTGAATGCATGCCCGAAAAGAAAACATGTGATCATGCAGTAGATCTGAAACTGGATTTCAAACCAAAAAAAGGGTAGATTAATTTCCCTAAACCCTGTAGAACAGGATGAAGTCAAAGCCTTCATAAAAGACCAATTGAGCAAAGGTTACATCAGACCTTTGAAGTCACCCCAAACTTCGCCAGTGTTCTTTATCTCTAAAAAGGATGGTAAAAAGTGAATGGTCATGGACCATAGATATCTAAATGAAGGAACTGTCAAGAACAATTACCCTCTTCCACTCATTGGCTCAATTGTTGATAAATTAAAAGGCAGCAAGATCTTCACCAAGATGGACCTCTGTTGGGGCTATAACAACGTGAGAATTAAAGAAGATATCCATGATAAACCTTTGGTACTAGCTTAAAGGATTCTTCTGATTCAATTGGTGCAGGATTGTTCATCAACTTTTGGATTCGAGGTCCGTACTTGATCTCGTGTTCTTCTAAACGAGATGTGTAGGTTGCGTTTAACACTTTGCACGAGTTTGGACAACAGTTCTCTTCTATCCAATCAATCATGGGATTATGATGGTGCAGCCATGTGTATCCAAGAATCATTCGGTTCCTGCCTAGATTGGTGACATCAGTGGTGATTTCCTCACAATATCCTAGATAGTCAATGACTAGATCGGCTTTTTTTTTTTTTTTTTTTTTGTTTTAAATTCCATTTTCATCCCTTTTGGGGTCAGTCCTATGTGGGACGTACTAGACTAGGTAGAAGGGGCCCTGGCCCGCCACTTCCCTGGTTCCTCGAATGCCCCGCCAAGCCAGGCCTAAGAAGGCCCCCTGACGGTCCTGTCGTTCCCGCCGACAGTTTTAGACGTGCGAACCCTAGATCGGCTTGATATGCAATGCTGCCAGCGGAGTTGACTGTTCTGTCTACATTGTAAATGGGAACCACAATCTCTAGTGGTTTTAGTGATAGGCATTGGGACTTGGCCCAAGCAGTGTTGATGAAGATTCCATTCATTCCGCTATCTCGTAGCGCATCAATGGTAATGTTTTTGTGTTTTGTGATTATATCAATTTTTAGTAGAAGCTCACGGAGTGGCTTGAGGGTGCACACTCTTTTCTCAGTTGGGATCTGAGTAGTGAGTTCTGTGGTTTTCTCTATTACATACAATCCTTATTTACTAGTTAGAATGTATGTAGTAGGCATATTTCTCATAACTGAATAACAAGTGGCAGTTATGCTGAGATTGCATTGGTATGTGCTTCCATAGGGTCTAACCTGCTTGCCTAACATGCTGAAACATCAGGCTACTACATACAATCTTTTGCCGAAATATATTTACTAGTTAGAATGTATGTAGTAGGCATATTTCTCATAACTGAATAACAAGTGGCAGTTATGCCGGGATTGCATCAGTATGTGATGCCATAGGGTCTAAACTGCTTGCCTAACATGCCGAAACAGCACTCTACTACATACAATCTTTTGCCGAAACATATTTACTACTTAGAATATATGTAGTAGGCATATTTCTCATAACTGAAGAACAAGTGGTAGCTATGCCGAGATTGCATCAGTATGTGCTTCCATAGGGTCTAACCTGCTTGCCTAACATGCCGAAACATGACTTCAGTACATACAATCCTTTGCCAACTGACATTTACCACTTCAAAGACAGCAATACCTAGCCAATTTGCCGATTAGCAACATGCCAAGATTCCATTGTTGGCTGATTGGTCCACTGTAGAATGTCGGCATCCAAAGCCCATTGGCCAGTTGGCAAACATGCCAAGTTTTCATTTTGGCCGATCAGTCAATTGCGGAATGGAGCAATACCTAGCTAATTGGCCAATCAGTCCACTGTAGAATGTCAGCATCCACAGCCAGTTGGTGTTACAAACCTCTTCATTTTCCACTTTTCAAAGTCACGTGATCACTTATACACTTCACCTTTCATTTCTCATTTTTCACTTTTCCGAGTCACGTGACTTGCACAGCCTCAAGTCACATGACTTATCCTGGTAGCACCTGTTGGACCACTTACTATATTAGTTAGCATAGCTTATCCAGACCGGCCCTAAGCTGGTCTGTGCATACATGTCAGTAGTATAAATACTTGAATGCAGCAACCGAACAAGCCAGTCTTGTTCTGGTTGGATTCCCTCCATCCTACACATTCCCCTCCCAGTGTCTTTGTGATTGTTGAGGTGCCATAGTCCTTGTTGGATCTAGGTTGCCTTCAGTTGGCCAGTCGGTAACATGCCAAATTCCATTTCCATTGGCCAATCTGTGATTTGTGGCAATTTTTACTTTATTGGCTGATATTGGCTGGCTGGTTAGTTGTAGCTATTTGGCACATTGGTTAGCTGGTCATTTGCTGAAGAATTGTACTGCATTATGTGGAAAATCATATACCAGAACAGTATGATCACCCTCCTTGAACAAGCATGTTCCTGATGATTTAATACTCTCAACATGATAGAACAACTTCCAGCATCACAGGATACCATCTGAGAGAATAGCTCAATACTCACCTAGTACCCCTCGGATAATGATTAATTTTTCTAGCCTCCAATAAGCTAGCTATACATAAGTGAGGTATCCTACCTACTATTTTAAAGCCCTCTGAACATGATGGTAACATTGACTAAGCCCAGAAAATTCAGGGGAGCAAATGGCAATATGTTCTCCTCCTCATTGAAAACAAAAAATCTATATAGCGGGTGCCAAGAGACACTGGGGACCATAGAAGCATTTTCCCTGGGTATTAGAGTCCTATGAATCCACTGGTAACATTTACAAGCCCCAGAAAAATCATTTTTATAGAGATTTAAGGATGGCATATGATATCACCTTGTTTGATTTATATCTCAAGAACATGATGGCCAATTTTCAAACTTAGTAGCTCAAAATGATCATAGAAAAGGCCTCTATTTCATGGTAACATCATATATTCAAATTTTGACACCTAATTCAAAAATGGGTGTATAGTTGTTCCCTTTTCTATGTTGTCTAGAAGGCTTGAAAAATAATATTTTGATGCTGCATAGAAGACAGAGTGATTATACTACTCTGGTATCCATTTTTCCTGGGCTTAGCCAATGTTACTCCATAAATTTGCCATCTAATTCTTTATTGGATGTGTAGATAACTCTTTGTAGTTTATGTCTGGTTGTAATATAGATACTTAGTTATTGTTGTGCTCATTCATTGCATTTGCAACCAGTGCTCAGTTCTGATATTGATCCTTCTGACCCCTAATTCACCAAACTTGCATATAATAATCAAAGAAACAGATGGAGACAGGGAAGTAAAACCTACATATATGGAGTGTTACAATGTAGAGCCAAGTAGGGCCCTAGGTTCATATGCCCCCTTTTTCACATATTCCAGAATGTCTCCCCATCATTTATACCTATTACCAGTCCTCTTTTACCCAGTCCGATCCACCTTTTTGGAGTACTAGTAGTCCTGTACCTCTGGATTATCACTATACCGGCCAGCGACTTCAGGTCTTTCCTTGTACTGTTATTACTTATGTTGTGTTTTGTTTACCTTTTCGTTATATCCACTTTCTAGCTAGACAGTCTCTGGATATGCCTGGGACTATAAAGACTATGTACTTGGTTTGGAAATACTATCTACTGATCCCACACAGCTGCTAGTACTTTCTGACCATTCCTCCTCACCTCATAGCTCACTATGGAGCTCGTCCTCACCGTCCTTCCCATTGCCGACACAACCGGACTACTGTCAGTCACACTGGACTACGACCAGGCTGTCTTCGACACCTCTGGACTACCCTTGGACCTTTGTTCAATACTGCTCCCTGTGTCAACAACTACTTCCCGGACTCCCTGAACCTCTTTAGGGACAAGCCTTTCGCCAGGCAAACCCCTGATACCTACCAGTCCACATTCATCCAGGGCTGTTAGCATCTGTACAACGATTCATAGGGAACCCCCATTTATTTCCTCTTTCTTTGTTTCATTGTCTAGACATGGCTTCCTTGACTTGACCTTTTCTTGTATGATTAGTCATCCATAACTTCTCAGGCATATGCATTATGGATTACCTACACATTCCACGCCCTTCTCTAGGGTTCCATGGCACCATGTGACCAATCATCGGTCGTCCTTTTGCTTATTCTCTTACCTATTTAAAGTGTTACACCTTCAATGTATTCCTTTTTCTTTTTCTTTGACCTCCTCGAGTATCCTAGATACGTAGAGAATACATCTTCAAACCATCTGTGTGACCTTGTCCTGCACTTGAAAGGACACTTTGACTATAAGGAGTCCTATCATTTGGACTACTAAAAGTCGTCTCTTAGTATTTACACTTGAACTTCTGATCCCTTGACCCTCAGAAGACCTCGTTGTCCTGACCCCGCGCCCTTCAGGACTTTCCTTGCTCCTCTTTTTCCTTGTCACTTGTCTCTTCATTTCTGTCGTCTGTTTGCTTATTTTTCTACCTATTTAAAGTGCTACATCTTTGATGTACTTCCTTTTCTAACTTTGACCTCCTCGAGTATCCTGAATACATGGAGGAAATATATCCCTTGTCTTGAGAAGACGTTTCAACCTTGAGTGTCCAAACATCTTGGCCATCAAAGTTTACCCCAGGCCTATCATGATCAGACCATGTGGTGGTGTCATCTAGCATCCAAAGATAGGTCTCGACCTCTTGGTTGACATGTTTAGTTTCTCCATCAGTTTGGGGATGATTTTGAAAACAAACAAATAACCAGATAACTTCCCTAGGTCACTTTAAAGAACAAACAAACAACAAACAACTCCACTTCCCCACTTTCCTACTTCCACACTTTAACTGAACTTCAATGATACTGTTGCGACCTCTTCATTTTTCTCTTCACTTTCCACTTTTCCAAGTCACGTGACTTGCTTAGTCAGCATCACGTGACCACTTTTATACTTCACCTTTCGAAACTCATCTTTCACTTTTCGACATCACGTGACTTGCACAGCCACCAATCACGTGACTTATCTTGGTAGCACCCGTTGGACACTTACTATAATCGTTAGCACAGCTTATCCAGACCGGCCCTAAGCTGGTCTGTGCGCATGTACCAGTAGTATAAATACTTGAATGCAGCGACCGAACAAGCCAGTCTTGTTCTGGTTGGATTCCCTCCATCCTACACATTCCCCATCCCTTCGTCTTAAGTTTTTGTTGAGGTGCCATAGTCCTTGTTGGATCTAGGTCGCCTTCAGATACAACTCTTATAAAATAAACAATTACTTTGTTTTGCCACAAGAAGCCATGAGGTCCAAAGTGCATGTGGAGCTTATGCAAGATAGAACAATGAGTTATGATATGCAAAGAATGCCCATTCAAAAGTTAGACATACAGGCTCTCCTCACAATAGAGTGGGTGACTTAAATTTTGTCAGAAGCTAGGAATTTGAACATCTTCTTTGGGTGTGATTCCTTGGTACCAAAGCAACAGTTTGTTTGTGACCATTGAGACTTCATTATCATGCTCCATTTCAGAATGCTATCACAGCCCTAGCCTTTTTCTTTGTACAGGAGCAACTTCTGCCACACACATTCTCTCCTTGATAGATTCAATAAGAATGATGTTGGATAATCCTCATCCAATTTACAGGCAGGCACAGAGGAACAGAAGAAAAAGGCTAGGGCTGTTCTATCAAGGCAGTTGCTTTGTGATTTGGCTTGAAGGTGACCACCACTATTGCAAAGAGAGCCTGCATGCTGTGGCAGAAGTTGCTCTATTGAATATATCAAGGTAGTTACTTTGGTATAAAGGAATCACACCTGAAGAAAAAGATGTTTGAATTCCTAGCTTCTGACAAAATTTAGCTGAGGGAGGCTTCCTCTGAGAAAATGGAGGAGAAGGCCACATACAAAAAAGGGGACCGGAACTGGGCCCTACTGGGCTTTACACTGTGAGGAAGCCTGACAAATGTTCCACTTGTGGCTTGCCTGGTCATAATCATTCACTTATTTCTCTCATTGGCACTTTTTGTTCAAAATCAAATTAGTATGCTAAGTGACACCCTCACTTCTACTCTATGGGATCCCATAAGTACCATACATGATGCTATAAGAGCATTGTACCTCATTCTGTTTTTTCAAGGTGATCAAGCTTTGGACAAAGTTCTGCAGGTTAGGGTGTTTTTTTTGCGGGTACCACTTGTATTGCTTCATTCTTTCTCAGATTAACCAAGCCAGATTGTGAAAGTTTGCTCAAGATCTATACATGAATGGATTGCCTTCTTCCGCTGACCCAGGTCCTAGTAGCATGCTGTTTCATAATTGATTGATCATCCATACCATCCAAGCTTGTGTACAAAGTATTATTGGCATGAAGTCATATGTACAAGTTTCTAGTAATTATAATTGATGTTAGAACTGCCGTTGTCCACATCATCAAACTCCTGAGCTTGCTCTTGATGCCTCCATACCTCCAGATAGCATGAATAGGATTGAACCTCAAGAGAGAATTTGGGCATGAAGTGAAGAATCTTGAAGTGCACTTTGATGCGTGACATAGATTGAAAAGCTCTTTTTTTTTTTGAGGGCTATGGAGTGACAAACATCGATCACATAGTACTTGTAGTAGGCATAAATTTAACTACTGAATGGCCGCTTGTCTCCAGTATGCAAGATGTATCTAACACAACAATATGGGACAAGTATCTGTGGACTGAGACCATAACATGCCTGCTGCATCTGCAAGCCTGCAGGAATACAGAGATCTGTAGCAACTGCATCCTTGAAGACCCACACATCTGCAGCCAGTCCTTTACCCACAAAGCATATAGGTAAAATTGAGGTTGAAGTCCAATACAAAGAGTCTGTTTTGTGATAAGAAGCCCTTGCGGTTGCAGTATGCCACATGTGTGGAGATTTCTTCCTTGTCACCATCATAAAAGAATCAAATCTAGTCAGTTGTTTTATTGCTTGACACTTGTAAGTTGCATACAATATTGTCATTTAGAAAAATATTTGCTCAGTGACTTTCCGCTCAGTCAGGATCTGAGTGGGGGGACTATTTTTACATCTGGTAGGATACTACTTCGAGATGACGAAGAATCAGGAGAAACATCACTATCTATTTCAGTCTGAGGCATGTCCAAATGCCTCCTGCCGATTTGATTGTGCCATCCACGTTGTAAATACAACAAGTTCAAGGGGTTTCAGGGGTATACGTTGAGACTTGGCCCAATTGGTGTCTATGAAAACTCCATTTGCTCTGCTGTCTAGGAGCGTGGCTACTTTGATGTTTTTGGATTTTGTAATTATATCTATTTTTAGGACTAGTTCCCTGAGTGGGCGCATTGTGCAGACTTTCCACTCAGTGACTTTCCGCTCAGTCGGGATCTGAGGGGGGGGACTATTTTTACATCTGGTAGGATACTTTGAGATGACAAAGAATCAGGAGAAACATCACTATCTATTTCAGTCTGAAGCATGTCCTTCATAATCATTGAGCATCTTCAAAAATGTAACCAAACTCTTATTGAGCTTGAGTGGTTTTCTTTTGTTGCAAACTTTTCTAACAGGTAATACTTCTATCTGAAATACTGGATATGGAGCCAATATAATGCAGGTATCTTTGCATGTGGTTATAAGTGCATATTACTCTACACAGATGGCTTTTTCCTACCACATAAAACATCTCCTGTGGTCAAAGTAATATCTGGGTAGAGAGCATACATGTTTCTACATTGGCCAACAAGAGATGTGTCTTAGAGTTAACTTGCTTTTTGAAGGTGAGCGATTCTATAAAGAGTCAGTCCCAGTGGAACACCAAACAATAAAACGAAGTTGAGAGATGGGACTGCCTTCATTTAAATATCAGTAGTCCTAAACCATGCAGTTCTTTTGTCTTTCTTTAGGATAAAGAATACCAATGAAGTCTAGAAACTTCAAGGGGAAAATATATTCTGTCTTCAATTGATCATCTACAACCATAGTGACTTCATCCTGCTTCTGGGGATTTATTGGGATCATCCTGCCCTTTTTAGGTGTGAAGTCCAGCTTCAAATCCAAGACATAGTCCCATGGCTTTTATTGTTAGTTTTTGAACTAGAGGACCATACTTCAAGTCAATTTCTGTGCCTGAAAAGGTATCACAACATTATTGGCATGTATTACATGGTGTGTTGTGCAAATCATGTATATATTGAATTGCGCAAGAACCTTTGAAAATTTTGCACTTATTCCAGAAATACTTGTGATAATCAAACTTCACTTTATGAATGATTTCAACTTTGGCAGAGAACCACCTCAAGAGAAATACAAACAGGTAAGCAAGACAAGTGATAGCAAGTATACTGTTTTTTTTTGTTGAAAAACTGTGGACTAGTTTTTGTCACAAGTAATCATCAATATGTAGATCAAGAATCAAACTAGATGTGCTGCTGACATAAGCAAACTGTTGTAGATCACAAGACAAAATCAAGACAAAAAAAAACAGATTTTGTCCTAGAGGTAGCATTAATTACTGCAAGTCTGGATCATGACCTTGCTAATTACCAGACAAAATGAAGGCAAATGAAGATACAATCAATATGAAATCTCACAAAAAATGAAGATAAAAATAACTAGACTTTGTTCTTCAAATGAACTAAGCTAGTGAGTGACCAAAGATTGATTGCTAGCCATGACTACAATATGATGAAATCCAAGCCAAAAATCAGAGAAATCAAGACAAAATAAAACAGGAGCCTTTGCCCAGGCATCATGGGTGGTACTGATAGCTTGCAAATACATGGAACACCTTTTTAGATTTATGAGGTTGAGTTTCATCATTTCACATAATGTACTGGTCTCCCAGATGGGTCTCAAATCAACATTTTCAATATTCCCAGTACTTGGGGGATAGAAAATAGATTATTATTATTGCATATTTGGTCAGGAAATTGACATCTTGTCTATATCCCAAACATGCATGATACTGTAATGTGAAGTAGTATACATTTTCGCAATTTTTGCATTTGGTTGTACAGATAATGATATGGACTTGTAACCTTATGCTTGTATAAATAGGATCAACATGATATCCTACCACTTTTAACACTCCTGATATGCATTTGTGGAGTTCATAATGGCATGTTTTGACCCTTGATGGTTCAGCAGATTGGAATGATGCCGTTACTGGTACTTTTACTTTGATTAATTGTTATATCTCCTGCCAGAAGATCATTAACATATGTTATGACTGTCAAGTTGTCTAGGTGATCTAATGGGAATTAGAAGAAATCCACGTTGAGAGTGAGATGTTGGAGAAGATGTTGTTTGTAGTAGGTGGGCAACATTGTAACAGTCACTGAGAGATTTGGACTGACTGACAATATGGACTCAAACACCCCCTGTTCAATCCTGCTAAAGAGAAACAGATGCAGGAGTTCATGAGAAAGTTTCTTCTTGGAGAAAAGCTCTTTTCTGCCAGGTCTTCATCATCAAGGAGCCACATGTAAAGATCTCTGCATGCTTGTGGATAAAGAATGAATGTTATTGAGGATGTTTCAAATAGATCTATCAGACATTTCCAAGAACTTGTTGCACTTGTCTTCAAAAGTGTCTAACACAAAGCCCATATGCAGTTGTGAGATCAAGCTGCAAGGATGTTAGACACTGGTTTGCTGCCCTGGAGATGATGTTACTCCACTTTTTCAGGTATAGTGGAAAAGGCTGATTATTGATGAAGGCCATACTATTGGCAACAGAGCCACTACCATCAACCACTTTGTATGCAGACTCAGCAGCATTGCAACACAAATGGACCACACAATATATTTGAAGCAACAAGATTGTGTGGAACACAAAGCCCATCTGCAGTTGTGAGATCAAGCTGCAAGCATGTTAGACACTGATTTGCCGCCAATGGGCTCTGTATTCTCTGCACAATCTCATTGCGTCAAATATACTGCATAGAAAAACAGATATGTCAGGGACATTGTTTTTGATGAGGCCTGTAGGACCAGAAGAGTGGCAAATACAAGTTCTCCTGGCTTCAGGTTTGGTTGGAATACTCCAAACTAATCAGAGGACTGTACCTAGATATATTTCTGAAAATACTGAAAATAGTGATTTGAGGCTGATCAGGGAGCCTTATAAATCAAATAAAGTGCTAAAACTCACAATAATAAATGTGAAGAGATGTGACATATGTTTTCAAGCCATCAATACCCCCTGTATAACTGCATGCAGCACAAAAGGGTCAACAGGAGAAGATTTCATAACATGACACTTCTTTATTAGAAACATCTGAGTTTGTGACAGGATATACATAAAAGGTATATAGGAAGGTACTTTTGAAGCCTGAATAGTAACAGCATCAAAATCGTGAACATGGTTTCTGTGTTACCTTTTTTTTTTTTGTTTTGTTTCTCTTTATAGTCATATCAGAGCAATGCCCTATGTAGACCTGTTACAGGATTATGCAGTCAAGCTGCTTATCTAAGTGCTTCTCCTCATTTTCCAAGTTTTCAAACACCTGTTGGTAACCCCTTCCCAGGCTCATGGGAGTGACTTTTGCAAGTATTTGATATGTATTTTTTTGTGTTGTTTATCTAGACCAAACCTAGGCATGTCCTGCCCCCAATGCCTGAGAGTCTGGAGGGGGTCACTGCAGAAGGCTAGTATTTCATGGTCCTGATAAGACTGAATGAGATGACACACATAAGAGCTATGACTTTTTTGGTGACACTAATGAGTTTCCTTTTTGGGAAGAAAATTTCGCAGCTTTGGACACTAGGCAGTTGTCATTGGCCGATATCAACCAATCAGAAGCTGCACATCACCAGCTTCTCACAACCATCTTGATCATATCTCATCCAAAATAGTCATTGGGATCGCAAAAATAGGGGCTACAACTTATGTGGTGGCACCAAAATGGAATAATGAGTTTTCCTTTTGGAAAGAAAATTTCGCAACTTTGAATGCAGCCAAGGCCATGTGTCATTGATTACATAAACAGACACAAGCACACCAAATGCAGCCACCACACCTACTACATTTCCATTTTGGAAATCTCTCCATCAAATTTTCTTTCACCCTCATTCCCTTGCTTCAAGTCCCCTGGCTTGATACATTGTTTGAGTGTATATATAATATTTGTTATAATAAATCATTTCCACTCTGGAAATGAGAAGCTGCATTGTTCTAAAAAAAACATGCTTGTTACTACTGGCCTGGGTAAGGTTGGTTGTAGACTCAAAGAACAAAGGACAAAGAAGACTTTAGAGAAGCCTTTTGTGTTCATTTCAAATGACAAAGATTTGATAAAGACTTTTAACAAGATCAAGGCTGCTGAGAGGACTAAGGACTCAAAGGTTGGGCTATGAGCGAAGTATATATCAAGTAGCTCTAGCTTAAGGTTTACAATGGTTGAGACAAGTCTTTTAAATACTACTGATGGAATTCACATGGAAGGAGTGAGTCATCTGCAATATGGATGAGTGAGAAGCTGCAGAAGGCTATGAAAGACCATTTTTTCTATTGGTCACAGGAATACTCTTTACTAGTCATAGAAATGCTCTTCTCTTAAGAGTGACACTCTATACTAGTGGTCAAACAAATATAGAAAAATTATTTGATTATGAATGCCAATCATGGGAATATTTTATCTCTAATTACATGTTATCATCTTTTGATTTGGTTAATCTACTAGCCCAATCCTGGATCCCATATACATTGCTGTTTCCTGTATGTCATGTGATTGTTGGTATATTCAACCTTCAACTATGACCCTATTTCGGGAATGTGGAATGTCCACTGTTTTTCCCACCTTGAGCTGGTATACTCTGTGAAGAACTAGATAGGTTTCAGTCAAAACACAAAAACATGAAATTAAGCCTTGCCTCAGAAACAGAAAAAACAATCATGATTAACCTCTCATCCTCGCAACTGCAACACAGCATGTGGATGCAGAGCAGTCCCCAGTCAACAAGCAACCAGCAATGACACCATTGGTATATGTCTACTTTCCTTCTAGAAAGCATGTCTTCACTCGGGATAGGGCAGGCTTGGGCCAGAAAGCTATTCTGCAAGTCCCATCTCTTGTTGAAGTTCTTTTGGACTATTTTTCTATGCCAAAAGCCACTTCAGCCTGTCCAAGATTTGCAGATGAGCTTAAAGCAAGTCATTTGTGGCCATCAATACAAGCCAACAAACCTTTCTATCGCCATTTTGACACCAACCTTACTGCACAGATGCTCAGAAGGTTATGCTGTCATCTGGTTTCTAATCTACCAGTATCCCCTTAGACTATGTTTTTTAGAAATGCTTGCCCACCCTTGTAATTGTTCCATTGACAAACATTGACAATGTTCATTACCTTATTATCAGTCCATCAATGATTCTTCCTGATGCCAAAAATTTGCATGGGACTATGAGGTGAGAATGGTGAGCAAAGTTTCAATACTAGACTAACAAAATGTGCCCACTCAGGGAACTAGTCCTAAAAATAGATATAATTACAAAATCCAAAAACAGCAAAGTAGCCACGCTCCTAGACAGCAGAGCAAATGGAGTTTTCATAGACACCAATTGGGCCAAGTCTCAATGTATACCCCTGAAACCCCTCGAACTTGTTGTACCGGTTTACAACGTGGATGGCACAATCAAATTGGCAGGAGGCATTGCCTATACAACCGATCTGATCATAGACTTTCAAGGACATTGCGAGAAAATTACAGCTGATGTGACCAACCTATGTAGAATGCAACCAAATGATCCTGGGATACACCTGGCTATGTGAACACAACCCCTTGATTGATTGGGTACAAGAGACAGTTAAATTAAATCAATGTCCCACTTCTTGGCGAGCATTGAATGCAATTTATGAATCTTGATTGGATGAATCTGAGATCGACCATTCCTATAGAGTCCAAAGACTAGGAAAATAACCTTCCAATGGAATAGAACCTGAAGAAGCCTTCAAATTGGTGTCTGAGGCATACCATGACTATCTTGATGTCTTCTCAAAGAAGGCTAGCAAACACATGCCTGAAAAGAAAACATGGGATCATGCTGTAGATCTGAAACCAGATTTCAAACCAAAAAAAGATAGATTAATTCCCCTAAACCCTGTAGAGAGCAAAAGATACATCAGACCTTCGAAGTCACCCCAAACTTCACCAGTGTTCTTTATCCCCAAAAAGGTTGGTAAAAAGCAAATGGTCATGCTTCCACTCATTGGATTGATTGTTGATAAATTAAAAGAAAGCAAGATCTTCACAAAGATGGATCTCTGTTGGGGCTATAACAATGTGAGAATCAAAGAAGGAGATGAATGGAAAAGAGCCTTCATCTGTCATCTTGGATCCTACGAACCTACTGTAATGTATTTCGGGATGTGTAATTCCCCGGAGATGTTTCAAAACATGATGAATGACATCTTTGCGGATATGGAAGGCATAGTGATTATTTATATCAACAATCTCTTGATATTCACAAATGGAGATATAAAGCACCATCAGGAAATGATCAAGAAAGTCTTAGAAAGACTTTGAAAGAACGACTTATTGGTCAAACCCAAAAAGTGCTTCTTTAGAGTACAAAAGATCGACATGCTAGCCATGGATGTCTCCTGCGATGGAATCTCAATGAATGCTGGGAAACTCGATGGCATTGTTCTGAGGTTTAGCCAACTTTCATTGCCGCTTCATCACCAATTACAGTTTGGATGCGAGACCTCTACATGACTTAACTAAGAAAGATCAACCCTGGAAATGGGAATCGGCTCAGCAGAAAGCATTTGATATGCTAATAAATAGATTTACCACCGCACCTGTATTGGCTTATCCGGATGACACGACCCCTTCAGACTTCGCAACAGGAGCTGTGCTCTTTTCCTTGAAAGATAACAAACAACATCCAGTTGCATTTATGTCACACTCCATGACTCTGGAACAGCATAATTATCCCATCGCTGATGAAGGGATGCTCGCAATCATCCTGGTGCTTGAATAGTGGAGGCATTACTTAGAAGGTGCTAGACACAACTTTGAAACTGGATGGATCACAAAAACCTCCAGTACTTCATGAAGAGCCAAGATCTGAATTGTCAACAAGCCAGATGGACTCAGTACCTATCTCGATTTGATTACACTCTCGTGAATAAACCTGGTACTTCGATGGGAAAAGCCAACACCCTCTCTAGAAGAGAAGATCATATGATTGGCATCGAGAATGATAACAAACAAATGACATTCATACCAGAATCTCGCATCAGATCTCTAGAAGAGATCATCTTATTCGATAAAATCAAATCCTCGCACTCTGGATGCACATCTCCAGATGGGTTGACCCTCTGTGAAGGATTATATTATTATAGCAAAAAACTTTGGGTTCCAAAAGAACTCTGCTGTGATGCGATGACTCAATTCCATGATCACATGATTTTTGGACACAAAGGTGCCGAAAAGACACAAGATATTACTCTTGGCCAGGAGCTAAGAAGGACATACAGGAATATTGTAAAGCTTGTGAGCACTGTGCACATATGAAACCTACAAATCTTCCACCAGCCAGAAAATTGCAACCTGTAGAAGTTCCTGAAGGACCCTGGAACTTGAACGTGTCAGCCAACTTCATTACCAGCTTCTCCTTCAAGTTGTCACACGGTTTTGACAGCGTGTTAGTAGTGGTAGATCAATTCTCAAAAGAAGTGGCCTTTGTGCCCACCACGAAAACAATCACATCTAAAGGAACAGCCAAATTGTATAGGGATCATGTCTGGAAGCATCACGGACTTTCCGATTCTCTGGTCTCCGATCATGGACCCCAATTCACCAGTCAAATGATGGTATACCTGCTCAAATTGCTAAAAATAGAAAAGAAGATGTCCACGGTATCCCCAGACCGACAGACAAATAAAGCGTGTTAACTGCCAACTTAATCAATATCTCTGTCTTTTCATCCCAGAAAAACAAGATAAATAGGTTGAATGGCTTGCCATCACTCAGTTTAACTTCAATAACACTTGCTCGTCAGCAACTGGCTTTACCCCCTTTCAGTTGACTAAAACATTCATACTGCATCTCAGTTTCAAACTGACATTAGTAAAAGCTCTGGCTACTAAGGAGTTTGCCGATGATCTGAAAGCCAATCTTGAAAAGGCTAAAGACACAATTCAGACAGGCAGATAAACATCAATTGGCTGTGCTAGAATACAAAATCGGAGATCTCGTTTAGCTCAGTACCGAACACCTCGCTTTTGATGACTCGGAGCGCCCATCGCGTAAATTAACAGAACGCTGGATCAGTCCTTACAAAATAATAGAAGTTCATACCAATAGCATGGGGTTGCTCTTCCCCAAATCCGTGAAAGCTGGACACATCGTCAATGTCTCTCAAGTCAAACTTTATATTGAACCCTTGCCTGGATAACCCGTTGTTCGTCCTGGACCAGTACTTGTCAATGATGAAGGCACTGAAGAATTTGAGGTTAATTACATTGTTGATTCTCACCCTATTGGTCGCGGATTCCAATACTTGGTGCATTGGAAAGGTTATGACTTGGATAAAAGTGACCAAACTTGGGAGCCGGCCTCCAGATTAAAGAAAGCCCAGTCAGCTATAAACAACTTTCACCCCCATAAACCCTCGGCTCCTAGATGTTTAAAAATGAATCATGCCCTATTTGATAGTCTGTTTTCTACTCCTATCATTAATTTCACTTCTGGTTCTACCTCCACTTGATCTGGAATCTCAAGCCTAGTAGGGGGTAATGTTACAAACCTCTTCATTTTCCACTCTTTGAAGTCACATGACCTGCTTAGTCAGCATCATGTGACCTGTACCTTTATCTTCATACCACTTGCTGGACACTTACCATATATGTTAGCATAGCTTATCCAGACCCTGTGAAGCACCGACTCTGGGAGAGTGCTAGAACAGACTAGCAAACCTATAAACCTATAACGGGGACTCGAAGGAGTAAAAGGGAACGATAAGGGCGTAGCTGTTAGCGTCGGGGATCGTATGCGCGCGGTGCTTACTGCTGTAGAGTCACAGCAACTTGTCTCTTGCAAGACGAGTAAGGCGCTGAGCAGATAGAAGCTCTGTCGAGGATCGCACAAGTCACAGGAGGACTTAGTGGGAACTATGAGACAAGAGGAAAACAATACTAGACTGAGGTATCGAAGTACAAGTGCTACTCTTTATATACCTAGCTAGTGGGTGCACGGACCATGTAATAACGCCTGCCCTAACCTGTACACGTAAGTGCTGACTGATGGTGATGTCAGTAGGGCGTAGGGTATGACGTCATGTTGGGGGTGACATCATGAGTGACGTCAGGTCACGTGACCTAGAAGAAGAAGAGGGAGATAAGATAAGATAGACGCGTAAGGCGTCTAGATAAGATAAGATAACTCGCGGGGAAGATAATACGGAGAGAAGAGGAGTGAACCGTGTGGGAACCGAGAGGGTTAGCTAAGGGGTTAGCTAAGCTACGAGGAACGTAACAGACCCGCCCTAAGCTGGTCTGTGCTCACCTGTCAGTAGTATAAATACTTGAATGCAGCAACCGAACAAGCCAGTCTTGTTCTGGTTGGATTCCCTCTAACCTAACCATTCCCCTCCCCTTGTCTTTGTTTCTGTTGAGATGCCATAGTTCTTCTTGGATAGAGGTTGCCTTCAAAAGCAGACCTCATTTGCACTGACACATAGAGCAGACCTTATTCTTATTTGTGTCTATATACAGAGAAGACCTCATATGTGGCACCTACACACAGGGTAGACCTCATATGCACCCACACACAGGGTAGATTTTATAGCAGACCTCATTTGTGCCTCTACACAGGGCAGACCTTATATGCATCCATCCACAGAGCAGACCTCATTGACATCCAGGCAGACCTCATATGGACCCACACACATTGGCAAGACAGACCTCATATGCACCCACACAGAGGGCAGACCTTATATATGCCCATCCACAAGGCAGACCTTATTTGCACCCACACACAGAGCAGACCTCATATGCGCCCAATACACTGGAGCAGATCTCATTTGTACCCATCTACCAGGCAGACCTCATATGCACCCACACAAAGGGCAGACCTTATATGAGCCCATCTACACCAGACCTTATATGTGCCCATCCACAAGGCAAACCTCATTTGCACCCACACACAGAGCAGATCTCATTGGCAAGACAGACCTCATATACACCCATTTGTCATGCAGACCTTATTTGCACCCACACACTGAACAGACCTCATATGCACCCATTTGCCAGGGAGACCTCATTAGCACCCATACATGGAGCCATCCACCCAGCAGACCTTAACACACGGCAGACCTCATATGCACACATCCACAGGGCAGACCTCATATGCACCCATCCACAACCTCATTTCCACCCATAAAAATTGTCAATGAGGTCTGTCTCTTTGGACAGTCTGTAGTGGGTCTGAATCTGCCTTATATGTAGGTCTTGTGTGGCTGTAGATGAGGTTTGCTGTATGGTTAGGTGCCAACTGCTCAGTAAATAGGCACAAATGAGGTCTGCTCTGTGGATGGGTGCATACTGCCCTATGATTGGGTGCAAGATGGTCTACCCTGTGTGTGGGTGCATATGAGGTCTGCTGTGTGTAGGTGGTCTCCTCCTTGTGCATCCAACCCAGACCCCATCCATACCCATCTCATATATATATCTACACATATCAAGGCTAATAGATATGACAATTAATCTAAGAAATTAGCCTCCCTCCACCCAGACCCCATCCACACCCATCAAGCAAGCAAAGTAAACAAGCAAGTAATCTCCATTATCAATTTTAGGTTAGTCTACTGACCATCTCTAACCATGTGATCATTCTCTAACTAACACCATGTGACCCTCTTTAACCATGTGACCACCTCTGACCATCTCCATCTGACCATTCTCTAACTAACTAACCATACTATGTGACTCTTCTCTAACTAACTGACCCTCTTTGACCATGTGACCATCTCTAACCATCTCTAACTGACTATGTCTGGACCCTCTCTTACCATATGACCATGTCTAACCTAAGACCCTCTCTGACCATGTGACCATCACTGACCTCTGACCCTCTCTGACCATGTGACCATCACTGACCTCTGACCCTCTCTGACCATGTGACCATCACTGACCTCTGACCCTCTTTGACCATCTGACCATCTAACCAACCCTCTCTGACCATCTGACCATGTCTGACCTCTGACCCTCTCTTACCATGACCCTCTCTGACCATGTGACCATATCTGACCTCTGAACCTCTCTTACCATGTGACCATAACTGACCTCTGACCCTCTCTGACCATGTGACCATATCTGACCTCTGACCCTCTCTGACCATGTGACCATCACTGACCTCTGACCCTCCTGACCTCTGACCCTCTCTGACCCTCTCTGACCATGTGACCATATCTGACCTCTGACCCTCTCTGACCATGTGACCATCTGACCAACCCTCTCTGACCATCTGACCATGTCTGACCTCTGACCCTCTCTTACCATGACCCTCTCTGACCATGTGACCATATCTGACCTCTGAACCTCTCTTACCATGTGACCATCACTGACCTCTGAC